>CM043119.1:30278246-30537676 GCA_023701765.1 Hylyphantes graminicola
AAAGGAACAATAAAATTGTTTTATAAACATTGTGAACTGTCAAAATTTAAATACAATCTTTCAATTGTTCAGTAAGCAATCATTTCTTTTTAAGATTATTTCTGAACTAGTTTTATTTTTATAGTTTTTAGGTAGCAATAATCCTTTGAGATTGCTATAGCAAACACATACCGTTTTAGTATGTTAACTCTTTATGTCTTAGATTAATATTTATTTGTCTTTGCTATTTGAATGTTAGGTGTGCAATCAATTAGATATGGAAGTTTAAAAAAATGCACACCAATGAATTTTGACCAACGCATATTTTAGTAAATGATAGATTTATCGTTTTATTCTTGGATGTGTTGAAAGTTGAAACAGAATAAAGAATAAAAAAATCTATCTATTTTCCTTCAAACTAACAAAGAAAATTAAACAACCATTTAATAGGTAATGACAAGGTTCATACTCTATCTATGATAGTGAAATTCAGGAGTGCAGCAATGTAAATTCAGGATGCATTGGGAAATAAATTTGAATACGTTTATTATCGTATTAGTCATGGACTTCACAGCACTTTAAATGATTAAACATAAGCAAATAAATTTTCAAGAGTTTTGAGGTGCATTCTGGGACATTAACTACATTGTCCCGATGACCAAACTCTATTCTACTACACATGCTCAGTTGACTTATTACAAATAAAGTATGGAGAAAAATGGCAGAGAAAAAAGAAAACGATTTGACATAGTCAATTTTTCCAGGAGAGGGAGAAAAATACCAGAAAATTGACACAAATTTCAGGAGTTATAAGGGCCCTCAGACAAAAAAATGAAATTCAGGAGTTTTTCAGTAATTTCAGGAGGTGTACGAACCCTGTAATGATAAGTGTCATCTGAGCATTATGAGTTGGCATAAGACAACTACAGTAAAAGGTTTCTAACGAATTTACAACACCATAGTAATTTTTAATATGCTATATTAATATATGAAAACTAAAAGGCTCCCCTCCCCTATTTCTCAAGGTTTAATAATGTAGAGCAGAGGTTCCCAACCAGTGGTACGCACACCACTGGTGGTGGTTATAAATGAATACGAAAACTAAAAAGCTCCACCCCCCATTTTCTCAAAGTTTAATAATGTAAAGCAGAGGTTCCCAACCAGTGATACATGTACCACTGGTGGTACGATGGAAAATTAATTCCTGATGGTAAGCGTGATTAATGTGAGCAACATCATGCTATTAATAGCTTCTGTAGGCATAAGCAGTGAGCAAGCAAATATATTACTCATTATTTTAAACATTAACATTTATTTAAAGAGAAATCCTTAATTAACTTCTGACTCGGATGTAAAACCTAGTACCCTTTGATCTCTCCGCTATTTTTGATGATTAGTTCTATCACTCCTAACATTGAAAATCACAGACAAATAACAAGTTTCGCACTACATACTATGAAAGTATATTTTGTATGATAATTCATTTTTGATGAGTTAGTATACTATTTTTTTTATCTGTATGTTTTTAGATCTATAGGTAATAAATAAAATTGTAAATTAATACCATTTTCATATTTTTATTTCTCCTTTACCTTAAGCATGTTACAAATAAACAAATATCTAACCATTAAATATGAAGTTTTCACATGATTTTTTTTTCAAAAAGCCTTTTAACACTTTTAGAAGAGTGAATATACCTTTATCAAAATATTTAAATCTGGTGGCACGCAGGTCCAGAAAGGTTGGGAATCCCTGATGTAGAGGAACAAAGCAGCTGAATCAGTGGCACTTAAACATACATTTGAAACAAAGCAAATAGTTAGTGTAATTTATCAATATTAATCATTTTTTTAAAATAAACCTCATTGTAATGCCAATAAAAAATTTAGTTCCTTTGAAAGAAATCACTTTGATATTACGTTAAAAATAACCTTCATAAGAAAAAGTACCTTTTCGAATGTTAATGCAATGCTCCATGTAATTGTCATATTAAAATAAACCTTTCCATTATCATTCTACAACTTATTTAATATTGCATAGTAAAATTATAAACATAAGCTATTTTCTTCTTAATTAATTTTCTGTGTTGTTAATGTTTAATATATAAAAAAATATAAAGGATTGGATAAAAGTGAATAAAAAATGATTTTTTTTATTTATTATTCCACAAATTTAAGAATAAAATGTATAAATGAGACAAGTACATTGTAAATCATTCCATCTACAAATAAAAACTATTAAATATTTAGTTAAACTACACTGTTGTAATATTTTGCATCAACTTGGTGTAAAAATATTCTACCTTGATTGGTAGCATCAACAATCAAAAAGTCTTAGTTAACATTACTTTTTACATTTAATAGTTGATTACACTTAATTGTTTAAAATTCAAAATAATAATTGTTAATGTATCTATGCAAGTTTTCTAAAGATATATATTAAGAATTTAATTATATAAACAATGAATTAGCTACAATTATATTATGATTAACATAAAAACAAATGCAATAAATGCTAAATATCACAGAGATAACACATAAATCAAATTTTTTTGTAAATAAAACATTGAAATGAGAGAACATATTTTGTCAGTAAAATATAGTCTTTTAAAATATAAATAAGATTTTAAAAACTTGCTTGGTGACGAAGGTGCAAGTCAAAAACTATTTTCATTAAATTTACTTAGGATAATATCTTATACATACATAAAAAATAAATGTATAAGAATATGCATAATTTAGCTTTATGAATATTGAAATGAAAAAGAAAAGTAAGGCTAAAGTATATATTTAAACGATTGAAATAGCTATTTTAGTAGCCTATTGTTTCAGTATTTACAATCTATGTACATAGTAAGAATAATCTATGCAACAATACACTAACCTTTTGCCCGGACCCATAATTTGATTGAACATCACAGCATGCCACTTAGTTAAACTAATAAATATAAAGAAAACTGATTTTTTTTTACAGTTCGTCTTAGGTGGGAAAGGCTGTTCTCTTTTAAAAAATTTAAGTTACTACCTTTGCTCTTTAAATCAGAGACAAACCCTTGTCTTAACATCTGTACTAAGAGATAGAATACACCAAAGATTAAGAACTGATATCAGCTATAATCAGCAATGTCAGTCGTACTTTGAAGATCAGATGAAAGCAAAGAGTTTGAATTCGCAGAATGGATCTCGACAGATATAGGCGATCCCTCAGGAATATTTGTCTCCTCCTCAGCAGGGTACAACTGCAAATCGCTATAGTTCATGTCCGAGGCCAAAGAAATCTGCCCTAACTCTGAATTTCCAACAATACCGTGTGCAGATATTATTTCTATGTGTGCCGTTGGTATATCATCAGCCATCTCTGAATTACTGTCAAGAATATCTGGGTCATCAAAGTTCCCCAAACAGAGGTGTTTCTTGTAGCGACCTTTCTTTTTAGAATCATAGTTATTTCTGAAGTTATTAAGATACACTGGCTTCTTTTTCTGACGCCGATATCTACTTGACTTCTTGCTCAATGTCGATTTGATGTATTTAGAGTCATCCGAATCAGAAAACGACAAGGAGGAATTGCATTTGTCCTGCATCGAATCCTCCTCGATGAGTTCTTTAAGCTGATCGCCATGGTGGTTGAGTTTCTCGTGCTCTCTGAGATGAGCTTTTCTGGTAAAGTTTTTGTCACAGGTCTTACACGTGAACGGCTTGATGCAACTGTGGGTCAGTATATGCGACTTAAGCTTATCTGCACGGTTGAATTCCTTCGAGCACCCACTATGAGTACGGAACGGACACTTGTACTTCTTAACCGGCTCATGAATCAGAAGATGCCTCTTCAGCTTGTCTTTCCTGTTGAAAGCTGCTTTGCAAACATTGCATTCGAAAGGCCTTTCTTCGCTATGGACGAGCATGTGTACTTTCAAGTAGCCGTCAGTTTTAAACCCTTTATTGCAGACCTTGCATACAAATGACTCAGATTCAGAGTGGATGTGCAGGTGCCTTCGTAGGTAGCGCTCGCATGGGAAGACTTTGTCACACCAAGAACAGGAGTATGTGTGAGATGACGTTGCAAGGTGGTGATCTAAGGCGGCAGGCGTTGAATATTTATTGAGACACAGATTGCATTGGAAGAACCTGAAAAAAAAAAATAAGTAATTCTATAAAAGTTAGCAGATAAAACATAAAATTTTATAAAAAAGATACAAGTATATATTTTTATTAGTGAAACATAAATACTATTCTAAATTTTAAAGGTCTGATCTTTTGTTTCTTACAGTTATTCCATAAATTTAGTCACTTGATTCTGGTTGAAAATTATGAAGCTTTTCATTGCAATACTAAAGTTTTGTAATGAATTTAGAAAAAGACTGCTGGAAATGACCAACTGAAATTTTACAAGTTGTCACAGCAATGAAGGGTTTTTCTCAGGAGGCAAACTTTTTATGGGACATAGCTGCTGCACATTTCATACAGTTAAGTTTTATAGTTTCATATATAGTTTAGGAGCATAAATATAGATTTATTATTTTTTTTTGCTATAGTGTGTATACTACTCACATTTAATTTATTACTAAATTAATATACATTTTTTTTGAAAGTTTCCAAAAATTATATTAAAAAAATAAATTTTATTAAAGTTTAAAAAAAACAAACATAATAAAAAATTTAGAGACATATCTAAAAAAACAAAAATCAAACTAATAAATGGGAAAAGTATTTTGATTGTATTTTCAAGCTGTTAATTGAATCCACAGACTTTTTTTTAAAACTAATTAGATTAAACTAAAAAATACAAACTTGACTGGCGATTGACCCGGAATTAGGGTACAAAAAAGGATCAAAAAAATTTCGGTTCTTTTTGACCTCTAAGTAGGTTTTGTATCAAGAATAAACAAGACATTGTTGCACTCGACAGAAGACTCACTTTCATTTTAATTATGCACATTTGTTCAAAAATAGCTGAATTGAAACTCAATATAATTTTTTTAATATCTAAAATATTTTAAAATAATATGTTTAAAATTTTGTTTATGTAACTGTAGTTTAAGTCATAATTAAAAAAAAATTTTTCAATAATAAAATCAAATTAAAATTACAGCAAGCATATTACATTATTAGTAATATTTTTTATTGCATAAGTGGATCAGGATATTTATTTTAATGTCAATTACTACAAAATGTGAATACTTACTATTTGAGAATTAGGGTGGCATTGAAAACTTATGTTATATTTTACAATTTAAATCAGATTTAATATGATCAGAGGGAGTACTTATCGTTTTTTAAAACAAGATAAACTACAAACATAAATGTGGCAGAGAGATTTAAATTAAATACCATTATATTATGAATAATCGCACATATAGTATTTAATCACATTAAAGTGAACAAAAGACAAAGCTTTTTATACTGTTTATCAAACACAACTGCGACGTATAATCAAAAAATGTATTGCTAAAAGCCCTGTGCTAGGCAACACCACAATTTGCATAACACATTTATGCCAACAAAAACTGTACATAATTACACTAGAACAAAAAGGGTACTAATACAGTTAGATTTCACTAGACAAAAATGTGACATACTACGACTTGTTCTTGACCGGAATTAGGGTAAGGGCTGTTCGAAAACGTTGTGGGACCAGTTAGATTAAAACTAGACAAAAAAGGGCTAATCACAGTAGATTAAACTAGACAAATGGGATATACCTCGACAGGTTCTTGACGGAAGTAGGGTACAGACTGTACAAAAAATTGTTGGACACATTAGATTAATAGACAAAAAGGCTAATCACAGTAGATGAAACTCGATAATATGGTGACATACTTCGACTGGTTCTTGACCCGGAATTAGGGTAAGCTGTGCGACAAAACTGAGTGGGACCAAGGGCAAACTCGGGATTAAAGTTTTGTTGCACTCAAGACATCTGTAGGTCATTTCACTTTCTGTGGGTTTTTGTATGTTCAAGAAAGGGGTCCAGTCATTGAAATTTGTCCGGCAGCTGTGAAGAATGATGTTGTATACTGCAAGTAAGTCAAATAAATTGAACTTGCAATATTATTAATCTAAAAAACTATGAAATATAAGATTTTTTTAAGGATTTTTTCTTTGTTGCCATAAAAAACAAGCGTTTTGAGTTTAAAAATAAATAAAATTAAATAACTATTAATAATTTATATTTAGTGCAATAAGTGTAGATAGCTATTTATGTTAATTTTTAAAAAAAAAGAAATTAGTGAAAAAATTTATAGTGTTAAATTCTTTTTACTTATGTGACTGGCACTACAGTAAAGTGTAATTTTGCATGGAATGAGGTCTTAAGTAAAACGTTTTTTTTTATAATTTAAAATCAGATAATATATTTCGAGAAGAGGGAGTACTTATTGGTATCATCTGAAATAAGGGAGGAGTACTACCTATCCACTTATATAAGCTACGGCGCCACACTATAAATTAAGGATGGTCTGATTAAAATTTATGATAAGTTACGACAACACAGAATATGAAACTTATAAAATAATTAAAGATTAAGGGTATTATCTTTTGCACGTTAATTTTAAAAATACGAATCGCGGAGCGCAATGCAAAGAATAAAAATTCTAAAAGCCAATTCTGTGGCTAACAAATTAGACCAAAAAATCTGTATTGACGAGCATGTTTAACGACCTTAAACTGCACTACAATTCCTGATCAATCAAAAAGGATGATTTTGAAGTAGGTTGTTATTTTGGATTTCAAATAAACTGCAATTCAAAAGAGCATGAACAATTTTCAAAACAGAGTAAAGTTAATGAAAAACAGAGGAAGTAGTTAACATTGATGTAACAAAAGAATTTGGACAATAATCAAATTTTGTAAGTGATTATAATAAGTGGTATTGTGTCGGAGTATAAGTTATGTTTATCTATGAGTTTATACTGAATTTATAGAAAAAGTCCGAGAAGTATAAACCAAACACTTATCTCATTATGATTTTACGTAAATGTACTAAGCATTCAATTAGCCAGAAGAAAACAGATTTTTTACATGTATATGGGTGAAACAAACCTTGGAAAGCTTAAATGCTATTGAGATAACTTCGAATTCATTTACTACATGTCCAGTATTTATAACTATCAATTAAATTGAATGCTTAATTACAAATACTCAAGGATATTTGAATAAAACTATTTTTTTCTTCAATCAACCTTGTTCTATCTTCTTCGTTAAAGAATTTTGCAAAATTAAATACAATTTTGATTGACTTTCTTTGGTGTTCAGCCCTCTATCACACACAATAGAATTCAGAAATCTGAGCAATTTAACTTTTGAACAGCTGAATGGCCAAAAATTTATGGATCGTTTTTTCATCTAAATTTTAATTCAAATTTTTATTATAATTAAACTATATGTTGTTTAATTTTTTACTAGTTTAATTTTTGAAGAGAGATCTTGAAGAATTTAAAAATAAAAAAACAAATTATGAATAAAAATTTAGTTTTATTTAGGGAAGGTGATGCTTAAAAGGAAAAAGCCGTTCTAAAGATCTGAAGGTATACATAAAGCGAAGCTATTTAAAAAGAAAGAAAACTGAATAGGTAGCAATACATATTTTGCATCATATCGTAAACTTTTTAGACTCAATCAATGTATTATGAATTTTAAGATTGAACAAATGGCCTAAACTGGAAAATGCAAATAAAATCTAATCTAAAAAACAAACAAAAAAATAAACTTATATAACATATTTTTTACATTGGAAAACCCTGTAAAAAAAGCAGTACAAAAAAGATTAAACAACTATTTCCAATTTACTTTAATCAATCAAAATCAGCAATGGCACCCTGATGATAAAAATATGTGTTCGGAGTCTTACTTGTATCATTATAGAGAGGTTTCAATATTTACCCTTTTCAGTATCATGCTGCTTCAGTGGCTTTTCAACTTGTAGTAACTGTTACTGAGAAAGGAAGTTCGGGACTTGATAAGAGTCTTGTTACTTTCCAGAGGCAGATGCTTCTGATCTTGCTCTAGATGGGAATAGTTAAAGTTTAAGAATCATATACAGGGTTGCCACACTTTTGATTAAAAAAAACAAGGAAATTTAAGACTTTTCAAGGATATATTTCTCCATTTTCAAGGACTGTAAAACAAAATTTCAGGTAGTTTAAAAAAATTAATTTGAGGAAAACGGATAAGAGCCTCTAACTTTGAAATGAACTCTCAAATATGTGAATATTAATATAATTAAAAAGGTGAATGGTTATAAAATTAATCATTTGGTTATTAAAAAAAATCAACTAAAATTACTTGCTCTGCTTCTTGGATTATACACATAATAAAATCAAAAAAATAAAATAGGAGCTGGATTACAATGAAAAGGTGTTTTTAATGAAGCCAAAATTAACATTTGGCAAAACTTAAGATAAATTCAATCATCAGCACCATAAAATTAAGGATTTTCAAGGTCGGATAATGTTTTTCAAGAACTTGAAAATCAATGTTTTTTTAAAGAAGAATTTTCAAGGACGTGGCAAACTCTGAATCAAGCTATATGTTATTAATTGATGTAGAGAGCAACGTGAAAGAATGATCTTTATGAATAATAAGTGCCTTATCCATGTGAAAATTGCTTGATAAAGCTATGGTTTTATTTAAAATTGTTTAAGGATAATGATGAAACTGTTAGAAAAACAATTGATTTTCATTAAAGAGTAAATTTGGTTAAAAGACATACTGTATTTGTAGTAGTTACGTAAGTAGTAAGTTATTCGAAACTATCTAGCTACAAACATTTTTGCAATATAATCTGTGTGTTTTTGTTTTTGTTCCAGAGTTTTCAGGCATAAAAAGCTAATTTAGGATTTCACAGTCATAGTGAATCATGCAAAAATTGAAACTGAAAAACTGAAAATGTAATCATTTCTGCTTTCAGATCGGCTAAGAAGAAAAGAATTATTTCATATTTTCTTTAACAGAATTAAAACTATAAATTTTACATTGCTTATTTTCATAACAATTTTTGTGAGATAATAAGTAATTAGTTTAAAATGATAGGAAGCTATAATTAATTAACTACACAATCTATAATTGTATTCCTAATATAACATTTTGAATAAATAATTTTATTCTGTGTGGAGAATACTATTGCTTAGGTAACAATTTCAAAGTCAGTTTTTTTTCTTACTGACATTTTGATTCTTGTATTTTTTTATATTACTAATGAGGAATTCAAATTAATTAAAAATATACAAATTTTAGAAATCTTTCAGTTTGCGACATGATTCTTAACTAAATAAAAATAATTACTAGGACTTGGAGTTAGACATAAGTTATTTAAAAGCCTACATTTGGTAGGTCTTCAGTTCATCAGGGCAATTTGATTGGTTTACATAGACTATTCACCATATCACTACAGGAAGAGTTGTTATTGAAAGGAAGAATGAGGCAAGGTTTTAGCTAGCCCCATTGGCCAGACTATTTTAATACAGAAAAGTATATGAGATTTGATTTAATTAAATTTTAAATGGATGGTTGTATAATCTACATTGCCTAATAAAATATAATATTTTGCACATATTTAAGATAAGGTAAGCTTACAGATAATAAAATTAGGAAGGCATAACCCACCCAAGTGATGGAGATAGTATAAATTCAAAACTCATATATTGTATTAAAGGAAAGATAGAACTCAAGAAATTGAGCGCAAATTTGCATATTGAAACTTTTAAGGACTTAAAAAATTAATTTGAAATTATTCTAAATTACTTGGTAACTTTGGAAATTTCCCTAGTACCAAAAGCATAAGCAAATGCAACAGTATGATTGGGTGCAAACTTAATGTATACTAAGATAAGTAAAACACTAACTTTTTTGAGTTCTACAACAAATATACAATGTGCAGGGATTAGTATTATTTTCCGAAGTATTCATTCACATACATAACCTTTGAGTGATTTTAGAGCTTTGAAGTACAGTGGTTGCAAATATGCATTCTAGCCAAACAAAAATGATGACAATATTTCTTGTTTTATGTCGAGTCTCAAACATAATTAATATATATACACTTTTAAATTAAAACAGTGCTTACTTATGAGTTTGCTTATGTTTCTTGACATTGGATTGTTGTGGCAAAGGCCTGCCACAGAAGATACCTGGAATGGCTTATTCCTGTTGTGACTCATATATGTTGTTGATTGAAAGATCAAATTTTTTGTAAAAGGTTTTGTCTGCAGTTGGCACAAGTTCATTTATATCCTAGAGAAAAATAAAACCAAAAGTTGATCAGATATCCTTTATACAAGCTTAGTTTTGTAAGTTGTAGGACATACTAGCACAAATTGTCTAAAATTTTAGTTGAATGTTAACTAATACATGATACATTACTATACGATAGAATCTAATTACCGCTTAGATTAAGAATGATTCGACAATTTAGAAGTGTATTGCAATTACTTTTAAGCTAAAAATTTAAGAAGCGTTAGTGATGGATTCCATTGTACTTATGACATGGTAAGCATAACCAATACTTAGGAAACTATTGAGACCTATTTTATACTCGCAGACATTATTAACATCAAGATGTGAGCACGCCATTGGAAGCAATAATAATTAGCAGTTAGTTTAAAGCATCTTAAATATTATGGGTATTTTTTGGTGGGGTTGTGCGTATTACCAAACAATTTAGCCAAACCAATCTTTTAACGTAGACAATGCAAATAATATTACATTTAAATTTTCCTAAATAATTTCATAAAAGTCTAGCACAGTACAAGATTGACAGACTAATCTATGTGTTAGGTTTCAATCAAAAGGATTTTTGTGCAATTCAATACTAAAAAATTAATAAAAAAAGTACAATATAGTAAATTCAATTTTAGAATTCTAAAATATAACTTTTTATTTGCCTTCTTCACTTTCAGATCGTGCACTTGGTTTTTTCGTCTTCCACCATGATACTATGAAATCGGAATAATTTAACGGTACTCGGTCTTGTCGTTCGTTTGATCGTTATTGTTCCGAAATCAAGAAACCCTGGCATTCTGGAGGCTCCAATGACAGACACTTTGGTCCGGTCAAGGTGTTACAAAGACTGAACCGCTCCTGTAGAACTGTGAGATTCAGGATGACACTGGAGATGCCATGTGATGGTTCGTAAGAAAGATGGGCCTTTCAATGATTGTGTTAATGTTAGATAGTTCAAACGGTTTGGTTCTTGGTTGGGCGTTGTTGAAGAAAATGTTGTACCGGAGGATTGTTGTTACTGGAGTTGTTGTACCAGAGGTGTATTGTGGTGGGTAAAGACAGTGTGGCTAGTGAAGGTTGATTGTAGTTGTAGGTGGTTGTGAGTTTGGTTATGTCCCAGAGGTGAGATAGTAGGAGGAGGTTGCTTCGTGGAAAACGGCTCTTGGGGCTAGTTGGATAGTGTTGATGTAGGGATCTGGAAAACAAAGGAAGATTTGATAGTTAAATATATATTTGAAAAGATTAGTTGAAATATTCATTACATAGAAGACTAAGCAGACAAAAAATGGCAATTATGTGTGAATGCATTTTTTTTGACAAACACAAGTATGTTAGCAGCTTAAAACTAAGTTATTAAATAAAAAATTACTATGTAATAAAACTCAACTAACATACGGTTAAAAAAAGATCTTAAGAGGACAACCAAATACCTGTAAGTTCTAAAGAAGGAGTTAGGTGCACAATATCCAAAGTTGTTTAATTTTTAACTTCTTGAATAGATGAGAGTTCTTACAAAATTCATATTGGGTTACTGTCTAGATGCTGACCCATAAAACTATTGTGATGGTGGGGCCAGTTTCTTTTTTGGAGATTATCTTAAATTAACTTAGGGTTCATATACCTATCGAGCTGCATAAAAGTTAAACAGAAAAGGGTATAAAAAACATTAACTTTTGTTGAATTGCAACATAATGGAAATCACTAAATCAAGACAATCTTTTGTATCACAGCTTTTCCTGTTGGCCTCAAGACTTGATAATTATTACAAACAAACATGGCTGCATGAAATCCCTGCAATAAGAAAACTGAAACTTTACGAGGAAAAAATCTTATTTTAGCCCCCCTACCCATTGGCTTGATTCTGAAATATTAGCACGAACAAAAAAAAGGATATTATGCATACAAACAGTAAATACCTAAGAATATGTGAATAACAAATTCATTATTTAGATTTTTCCAGCTAAATGAAAAATTTCCCTGATTGGGCAATGAATATTGATGCTTTTTCCTCCTGGTATTGTAAACCACATTGGCCATATATCATTGTTTCTTTAAAAAAGAAATTTAATTAATGATCTATACAATGCTTTTTAAAACAAATCTATAAAAAAAGACATTGGCCATATAATTAAATTTTTGTTTGAATAAGACTTATTATTATCAACTAGTAAGTGAAACTTTTCAGGGTTAAACTTTTATATCCTTTTTACCATTAAAATGGCCTTGAAATTTTTTTGATTTTTTTAAAAAAATCATCAATTCTGATTTTTCCATTAAATCCCTGACAATGATTAGATCACTGTAGCACCCTGTAGTAAGTACTTAGAATACATGAAATGATGGCATAATATTCATCATTTATGATAACAAAGTATAGGGCCAGTCTCCGAGATTCAATTGGTACCTTGAAAATATTTATGGTTTCTTTAATATCCATCAATTTGTATGAATGTTTACCACATTGGGCATTTCCGTTGATTAAACTGAACACAATTGAGACTGGATTATATCATAGTGTTATGGCATGTAATCATACAATTTGGATAAACTAAAATTTGGCACCAAATAAAGCTAAAATAAGAATTGACAATAACTAAAAAGAAACTGAGCTTAATTTCTTGTATAGCAAAAACTACCTGTATTTTCTGAACTAACAGTGTTCTGAGGCATTGCACAGACATTCACAATTAGATCTGTCATAGCTGTAGTTGCAGAGTTGTTGCATTCTGCTTTGTGATTTACAAACACTTCAATGGACAGGAACTGCTTCTTACATTTCCACAATGAAATAATCACTGTCACCCATGCGGAAGCTGAAAAAAACGAGAAATTTATTCGAAAACCAATTTTGTGACCACAGGATTCTTAAAACTATAAGTCAAGCGCTAAAGAAAAATCTGAAAATTACTGTCTAGTTATTTCAAAAACTTTTTTGAAAATCTGTTGTAGATGCAGTCACGAAACATACTCATACATATAATTATTAAGAGCACAATTGTTAGATCAAAGGATCAAAACTTATTTAGTAGTGGTGTATTAAAATAATTTCGTCAATACATTTATTTAAAGAAAGATATTTAGATTATTTTTAAAAAAATACCTGACAGTCTCAAACATTAGCTGCGCCATTTTGTTTGTTTTTGTTGTTTTTGCGCACATTTATACCTTCCGTCTTATTTTACTTTTGAGTTTTAACACAGTCAATTGTGTGTAACAAAATAATCTCTTTTTTCCCCTTAACCACCTTTATAACAAGATATTTTACATTATAATTTTACGGTAGAGCTGCATATTATGGTTTTTTATTACTAATTTTTTTTTTACTTTTCAGTCAACTTTTAAATAAAAACTGCGTCGATGAAAAGATAGTTTTCCATTTTAATTCACAAAACGTAAAAAAGCAAAAAACGTATTACTTGTCATTATAAAATAATGTCGACTATGATACAAAATATTATTTTACAAATAAGCTATATGCCAATGTAGTAACTTTTTTTAACAATAGATGGCAGCACTATTTCTTTTTAATAAAGCATATGAAATGCTCATCTTATTAGATGAGTAATTTATCCTCATCTATTCTTATTAGATTAAGTTGATTCTATATATCTTGTAATTAAACTTATATAACTTTATAACAATAACATTGTTACTTTATTTTAATTACATAGTTTAATTTTACAACTTATTCCTAAACTCGTATTTTATGT
This sequence comes from Hylyphantes graminicola, assembly GCA_023701765.1. Taxonomy (NCBI): domain Eukaryota; kingdom Metazoa; phylum Arthropoda; class Arachnida; order Araneae; family Linyphiidae; genus Hylyphantes; species Hylyphantes graminicola. The sequence continues at coordinate 30,292,153 of CM043119.1, forward strand.
AAATAAACATAAAATAGTACACTTTATCAAGAATAATTCTTTACAAATTCTGGCCCAATTACCAACATAATAGTTTTATTAAATTATAGCTAAGTAAAAGTACCGTTTGCTGACTTATAAAACATTTTTCAAGAAGTTTCAAGACTTTTATGAAGTTTTAATATTTTAACAGTTTATTTGCCTATCTATGTATCGGTTCAAATAAAAGAAAACTAAATGTTTATATAAAAGCAATACAGGTCTAATAATTTTAATTATTTTGAAAATTTACAACACTAAAAAACTAAGTATTTTAAGCTAAACTTAAACTTAAAAAAAAAACTTGTGCATTATCTGCAGATTTTTAAATAGATTTTAAAAAAAAATGATGAATTTTATTTCTTATATCTAGGGTAGCATAGTAAACAAATAACCGACGATGTTTTGAGCTTAAGTGGTATAATTTCCCCCTAAGTAATACCTCAAATTCAGAATTAAACTTTCCATTGTCGAAGAGATCAAGAGCCATCTAACAACAAATTTTTATAGGATTGGTGGTGCTTAAAATATTTTTGAATCTCTGGGGATGCATGTTCCTTTTGAATTTTCTACATTGATTTTACTTCGACATTTTAAAATTATTTATCCCAACACACAATTAGCAACGTTTACTTCAAGAATCTCTCCAAAAATCAAAGTGAAAAGTTGTAAATATTCCTGAATGTAAACATTGAATTTAAATCATTTTAAAAACGTTTAAGTAAAATATTTTTTTTTGAGGAAAATTACTTTTAAATTCAGATGGCATATCAAATAAATACTTACATTTTTGCTTTAAATCTAGTAAAGGAGGCTAGAAATAGGCAGTCCGGAAACAACTACACTACACTTAAATTTTTTGTAAAAAAGAAAGAAAAAACGAACAACTGATAATTTTGTGGTTTGGTTAAATTTACGTCACACTAGGATCTTGATAAGTACTTGTGCGTTTTCCACCGTTATCCCCCCCCTTCCCGTTTGTATAATGATTGGAAAGTCTTACTATTGTAAGTTTGAATCATCGTCGCACTAGAGCTACGCGAGGGCTATTCCGAAAAGGGTTTATCTTATATAGGAAATATCAAGGGACTTCCAGTGCCATCTTAACTTACCGTGGCGAAGATATCATATTTATATAACTCTATTAACATATATAATCATTATAAAGATATCGCAGTCAGATTTAACGGCACTTGAATATAAATTACACTTTAGTGTACTATGTATAATGAACATAACTATAAAACTTTTGAGAAGACAAATACTTTTAGCACATAGTGAATTAAAGAAATATAACTATAATATTTTCATTACTAAACAGCTTGAACTAAAACATTAAAGCTCTATAAATGCTAATTATATATACTTAATGTTAAATAATGTAATTTAAATAATATAATTTATTTAACAGAGAATGGATTGAGAACACAATTTTCGCAAAACTTTAATAAAGCCCTTGCTAAATTCCAAAATAACGTCAAATCTTTTGAGCAAGAAAATACTTTTAGCCTTGTGGCATGGCGATAGCCAAGTCAGAAAAGCGTGACTATATTTCACTCGGAGAGAAAAAAGGAAAACGAAAACCTGTAAAGGAAAAGATCCAGAACTTTCTCCGTCAGTTCTGATGTCTTCATTCTTCACGCTCTACCATCCAGATTCATAATTCCGACCCCATTTCTAGCGCTATTTCTTTAACATGAAAAATACTGTATAAAGCGCTGTTTTAAGACTTCCATTTTACGGAGCATCTTATTTCTAGCTTTTGTTGAAGCGAAAGTATTCTTGTTCTTTTGATCATAGTTGTTGAAAAAAATTCTTATAAAATTTTATGTTTAATATTTAATTTTAAGTATTAAGCATTTAAATTCAAAATTATAAATAACGAATACAAAATTATGAAATTTTAAAGTTTCTTTTACATGAAAAATACTGTATAAAGCGCTGTTTTAAGACTTCCATTTTACAGAGCATCTTAGTTCTAGCTTTTGTTGAAGCGAATGTATTATTATTCTTTTGATCATAGTTGTTGACAAAAAATCTTATAAAATTATTATGTTTAATATTTAATTTTAAGAACATTTTACATTGTAAATAAACATTTAAATTCAAAATTATAAATAACAAATACAAAATTATGACATTTTAAAGCGTCGCTTGAGTTATTGCATGTGTTAACCCTTTCAGTCCCAATGACAATTTGGCATCATTTCAGATTTTTTTTCTGATCGTCTATAGCCATTTATGATGTCAAAAAGCACATCATTCGGTTCATCAAACTTCTTCCGATCAGAAAATATTTTTTATTAATCCCAATAGATGCCAGCCCTATTATTTGTTTTTAATTATGATCAGAAACATGTTGATGCTAAATGGCATCACTGTAATTGAAAGGGTTAAACTTCATTCAAGGCCAGTTTTAACGCGTCTCATCTACCATTGATTCGAAATATTTTTCTCACATAAATGGGTACCACTACCAATATTTAAATATTATAAGCCATTTATACGGATATTATGATGCTAAATTTGAGCACTATTTCGGTATATATTTGGACTATTTAATTGGCCGCATGATGGGTAAAAAGTATTGCACATTTTATTCATAGTAATTTACATAAAGACTTCTTTAAGAAAGTAAATAAAAACGAAATATTTCTTTCCATTTCCTCTCAACGTATTGACAAATTTGGACAGTAATAACTTCCTTATTCTTCTTCTCATAGCTTCAGGGTGAATTATTTTAAAAATAATATAATATTAGATAGTGACATATAGTTTAGTCGAGTGACATAAATGCTGTTCGAATCTTTTCTATCAGCGTGAAATTGGAACTGGTTTATTCCCAATAGAACCAAACGTAAACATATGGTTTAACCCTTTGAGTCTCACAGAAAGGGCTAGGTAAATTTATTTTTAAACTGCATAAAAAATTTAACGCATGCGTTGTGTACTTAAAAATGCCAACACTAAATATTATCTAAAATGTGTTTGTTAGACCAATTTTAGTAATACTTTTTACTTATAATTTACTAATATGAAAAGTAAGGTAATAAAAGTATTGCGACTGTGTCGACAATCTGAAATGAATATTTTAACTTTTCAATTCTTTAAGGTGCTAATTCGTCTTCTAGGAATTTTAGAAATGATGTTTTTCTGAATTTGTCTAGCACATCACATCGTTCAAAATTTTAGAATTTTTTCGGTGCAAAAAGGCAAATATTTAAGTTCTTGACTGAAATTAGTTTTCCATTATAAAATATTTTTGTTAAAATAACCATCAGTTCCCAGGGAATTCATTTTGTTAAAAAATATCATTGGTTCCATTAGAAACTAACACAATCCAGTTGGCAAACGTAAAAAGAGAGACGCCTAAGTAATTCTTTGGATTCAGGAGATCATAATGAATTTCAGCAATTTTAGTCATTCAAATCTGTCCTCAAATCTTGGTGCTGATATATTTCCCTTGCTGATGGGCAAATAGAGAAAATGTGACACTTCCCTGATTAACTGTCATTTTTCCCGCAGGGTTTTGGGGATTTTATTTGAGTTCAACTTCTGAATGAAGATTTTGTAAAGGGAGTTGGTTGAAATAGTGGAATCAAAAATCAACAAATCGTTTATAGCTGTCGGAATAAATGGCGTGTTTAAATAATGCGGCGATAATATTTAAATTTCAGTCTAATATTTCTGTAAAAAATGTGAAATAAAAAACACCCTTGGATAGAAAGAGAAATTTTCGACCGAAAGGGTTTGTTTAAATTTGCCTTTGTGAATAAAAGGAAACAAGCCATAAATGGACTTTACGATAGATCAATTTTATAACATTATGAATTCCTCTACAGTTTTAACAGAACTTTTTTCCGAGGTAAGCATAGGTTAGTGTCTTGATATAGAATTATAATATCAAATCGAAATTAGATCTAGCTTATTAATACTATTGTCAATCACTTTTTATCAGTAGACTATTTAGAAGTACAAGACTGTTTTTCTATAGTCATAGTCTTATAGTTATCTTCTTTTTAAGTACAATACTAAAGTTTTTTTTAATTAAAAAGAAGCAATATTTAATCTGTCACTTATTTCTTTTGAATTTTTAAAGGACTAATCCTTTTAAAGCTGAAGTGCGACAGTTGCAAAACTTACCATTTGTCAAATGATAACTAAGATATACGGTACGGCATTGAAACTATACAAAATGATTTTCGTTTATTTACGAAAGTCCCCCAATAAACAGATCGGAACCTATATCTCTAACTTATACTTTGGGGAGATTGTTTTGAGTTTTTCAACTACAACCTTTAACTAAAATGGGAATGTTTCCAATAATTAAAAAAATCACATTCATAAACACTCTTAAAACAAACGAAGATTTTAACTCAGTCCGAGTAAATTTTCACTCCATCGGTGCCGAAAATGCACATTCCCCGATAAGGAGTGGATTTCACTCTTTATTTTGTTAAACCTTAAAACAACCTTAACAAACAAACGAGCGTTTTTTAAGGAGATTAGACTATTTATGGCGATTACGAATAGATTTAAAGAAATTTTCACTCCTTTCCTGTGTCAAAAAATGCATTTTTAATATAGGAGTGGATTCACTCGTTTGTTTTGAGAGTGTTTTGGAGAGTGTATGTAGTAAAAAAACGCTAACTGTATTACAAGTTTTATACCCATAACAACTAGCTAGCATACAAATTAACACATAAAACAATAACACATAAAACCATCTACCGCTTATACCCTCAATCCTAAACCCCATAAAACCCATCTTATTATGCCCTGAAAAAATGAACACCTACGTAACAAATTACATCACAGAAAAAGTATCTTTCTCCTAAACGCACACTTAGTTTACCTCCAACTTCCAAACAAAATATGACAAAAGCACTTTGTTACAGAGTTTGTTGTTGCGGTGAAACCCTGCTCTGGAAACAGCCCAAGAAAAACGGATGAAAAAAAAAAAATCTCTTTCGGCGATCCATAAGCATCCGATCGATAAAAGGGTTGGGTGAAAATTTTAACGCATGGTGCGTCTTATAAAGCAAAAGGATGACCTAAATATGATTATTATTTCTCTCTTTTCATCTTTACCCCCCCCCCTCAATTTTTTTTTTACCGTTATGTTAAGCGATGTCGCCATCATATTTGGCACAGCTATAGCTCCCCTAGTGGTAGCCTCCCTCATGTCCGAATGGGGGTATTCCGTGGAAATGGTGGAATTTTACCCACAAAAAATATCCGCCAACTATTCAATAGTAGGGGAAATTTACCTATGTGGATGCGTAGATTTGATAGAAATGTAAGTATTGAGTAATTAATAGATATTGTTAGTAAATTTTAACGCATGTGCGTCTTATAAGCACAAGATGACCTAAAAAGATTATTATTTCTTCTCTTCTTTCTTCTCTAGCCCCCCTCAATTTTTTTATCGTTAGTGTCTGAAGCCGATGTCTTCCATCATATTTGGCAGCAGCTAGAGACATCCCCTAGTGGTACTTCCTTCTGTCAAATGGGGGGTAATCGAGGAATGCTGGGAATTTTTACCCACAAAAAAGACCGCCATCAATTCAAAGGGGTAGGGGAAAATTTATCTATGTGATGCGTAGATTTGAAGAATGTAATATTGTATTATTAGTAAGTGTAAAAATTTAACTCTGGAGCGTCTTATAAAGCACAAGGATACCTAAAATGATTATTATGACTCTTCTTTTTCTCTTTAGCCCCCCCCTCAATTTTTTTTTACCTTTAGTGTCTGAAGCCGATGTCGCCCATCATATTTGGCAGCAGCTATAGAACTCCCCAACCTAGTGGTAGCTCCTTCATGTCAGAATGGGGGGTAATCGTGGAATGGTGGGAATTTTAGCCACAAAAAAAAATATCCGCCATCATTCTATAGTAGGGGAAATCTTACCTTGTGGATTGGTAGATTTGAATAGAAATGTAAGTATTGTATTTTTGTTTTATTGTAAAGGAAATTTAACCGCTGGTGCGTCTATAAAGCACCAAGGATGACCTAAAATGTATTTTTATTCTCTTCATTTCTTCTTTTTGCCCCCTCAATTTTTTTGTATCTTTAGATGTCTGAAGCCGATGTGTCCATATATTGGCAGCAGCTATTAGACTCCCCTAGTGGTAGCTCTTCATTCAAGAATGGGGCGGTTAAATCGTGGAATAGGTGGGAATTTTAGCCACACAAAAAATATCCGCCATCAATTCAAGGTAGGGGAAAGTTATCTATGGGATGCGTAGATTTGATAGTACATGTAAGTATTGTATTATTAGTATATTGTAAGAAATTTAACTCTTGGTGCGTTTATAAGCACATGGATGACCTAAAATGATTATTATGACTCTTTTTCTTCTTTAGCCCCCCTCAATTTTATTTTATCTTTTGTGTTGAAGCCGATGTCGCCCATCATATTTGGCAGCAGCTATAGACTCCCCTATTGGTATGCTCCTTCATGTTCTGAATGGGGGGTAATCGCGGAATGGTGGGAATTTTAGCCACAAAAAAATTATCCCCATCAATTCAAGGGTTAGAAAATGGGGAAATTTACCTAAGTGGATGCGTAGATTATGATAGAAATGTAAGTATTGTTATTATTAGTATATTGTAAGAAATTTTAAAACGCTTGGTGCGTCTTATAAAGCACAAGGATGACCTAAAAGTGGATTATTATTTCTCTGTCTTTTCTTCTTTAGCCCCCCTCTCAATTTTTTATCTTTAGTGTCTGAAGCCGATGTCGTCCATCATATTTGGCAGCAGCTATAGACTCCCCCTAGTGGTAGCTCCCTTCCATGTCAGAACAGGGGGGTTCGGTTAATGAATCGTGGAATGGTGGAATTTTTAACCCACAAAAAATATCCACCATCAATTCAAGGAAAGGAGAAATTTACCTATGTGGATGCGATGATTTGATAGAAATGTATGTATATTCAATTTTTTTTCGAGGCTAAAGTTGTTTGGAAAATAAAACCTATTGAGGGATATAAGACGTATTTAAACCGGTCACCTACCACTCTTAAAACAAAAGAGTTGAAATCCACTCATATAGAGAAAGTGCATTTTTCGACACTGGAAAGGAGTGAAAATTAACTCAGACTGAGTTTAAAATCACTCTTTTGGAAGTGAATCCTGTTGGAGTTTTAAAACTAAAGACAACAAGAGTGAAATCCACTCCAATAGGAAAAGTGCATTTTCGATACTGAAAAGAGTGAAAAAATTAACTCAGGACTGAGTTAAATTCTCTCGTTTGTTTTAAGAGTGTAACTTTCAAGTTTTAAAAAGCATATAACACATAAATATATTAAAAAAATAAGTTTTATAATTTTACTTAACTTTAAAATTTAAAGTATGGGTAACAGTCATTAATAATCAAAAAACAAAAATTGAAAACAATTTAAAAATAATTTTTAATTTATTCATTAAATTAAATTTAAGTGTTCAATTAAAGAAAACAAGGTTACCTTCAACCAAATGGGTGTGGGAGGCGGATAAAAGGCTTGAACTCAAGTTCGTACTAGAGCGACACGAGAGCTATTGGTGACGGGGTGTCCGTATTTTTAGAACCTCTATCCAGTGACGACGAAGAATTGCGAAAGAAAAATATACTTGCAAATCTCAAACACTAGAAGAAGGCACGTAAATTATATCGATCTTAAAATATAAAAAATAATTTTAATAAATGACTGTAAAGAAAAAAAAAATTTCAATGTGGCTTAATTATCACATAACTTACAAATTAAATTTTTTGTTGTTGTTGTTGAAAATATTACAATTGACCTTAACCTTTTTTTAAAAAGTAAATCTTCTTGTTGTAACTTTATATATACAACGGTTAATATATTTTTGTATTTTAAGTTTTAAATATTCGTAAAGAACTACCTAGCCTCATCAAAATATATCCCTAAAACAGTTATCAACTAAAAGACAATTTGACTGATAATTTTTCGAATACTAGTTCATTTTAAAAGCAAAATTTAATAAACATCGAATAGAAATTTGAAACTTACTATTGACAAAATATCAGTTTAATGGTTTTGGCAAAATAACCCGACAATCTAAGAGAGGAAGAGAAAATGCTTTGGGTCGTTAAAGAAATGTTCTCGCATCAAAAGGTGTATAAACATGACTTGAATAAAAAAAACTCGAAATGTAATCGTATTAAGTTAATTGACAATGTTTTTGGTTTTGCGATGTGAGCCATTGAAAAAATTGGATTATCTAGATAAGAAAAAAGTTGCATATTTTCGATTTATTTTTCATTGACAATTGGATATTTATTATTTTGGACCACTTCATTATAGCGTATTATAATTTTTTATTCTATAGCTTACAAAATCAAAATAAAAAAGGTAATTAATGATTCATCAGAAAAAGAATTTCTTATCGGAAAACGAAGAATTCAATTAAAAAAAATATTTTTTCTTTTTGCATAAAGCCAAAACTTTTTTTGCGATGAATCCACTCATAAATTATGCCCGGAGACAGATGTTATTTTGTTGCATAATATGTAGGTTTAACTTTTTCAAAATCACCTAAAACTATATAAGTTAAACGCGTTATAATTAGAACCGCGATTAAAAAAACAAGTATTGCAAAATCGTTCAAATCTAAAGTAAGGTCTGGTTAGTCATATAAAGTTAATTAGAAAAATTTGGAATAAACAAAAACCATTGTGTACATAAATTCAAAATGCAATAATAACCATACTTCAAACGATTAATCTTAAAAAAAATATCTTGAAACTTTAAAATCTGTTACGTAAATTAAGGCGCTCGGCTTGAAAATCACTCAGTTGAAATAAAAAGATTTTTTCTTTTATGGGAAAGCCAATTTAGTGTTCATAAAAGTAATATTTTTATTTTTGATTAGGGGAAACAAGTTATTATTATGGTTGAGATCATAACTTTGAAGTATTTACGAGAATTAATATAATAAGGAACTTAAAAAGGAAATAATCTACCTTATCTTGGAGTATACTTCTGCACAGTCAACTTATTATCGTTTTTCATAATAACATTATTGCGATCCTACTTAATGTATATAAATAGCGGCTTTCTCTAGCTTTAAACATTCTTACTTTTCAGAAGATTTATTGATCTTTCTTTTGAATTTCACGTAATAAAAAATCCCTTTTTACTTAAGTATATTATATTAATAATTTAACTTATATATTTTCGTATTTTTTGTATTAGAAAGTTATAAAACGTTTTTTGCAATCAATAAAATGGTTTAGAGATTACGCGTTAAGATGATGTAGTTTGGTGTTTTCTTTGAAGTTTAGTCGACTGATGTCAAAGGGTTAAGTTAGTCTTAAGATTTTGAAAAACAGTTCATTGAATTGGAACTTCTTTTTATTTGTTTGGTTAAACTATAATTAATTAAAGGAGTAGACCATTCACTGTGTGAAAAAATCTTCGTTTTACATTAAATTATCCATCATTTTTCAACAAATAATTTACCATTTAATCTTAGACATTATTTTACCATTAATTTATGTATAGTTTGTGGTTTTGTAGCAGACCTTTTCCCCTTGAATGCACAATTGACCATTTTCGAGACAATTCCTTTATTTTCTTTTCATCCTCACTTGCTTTTCGAGAACAATTCTTTATTTCTTTTTCCATCCTCACTTGCTTAGTCAGTAAGGACACTTTGCCTGCCGTTTGAGAAAGCCCGGATTCAAACCCATGGGACATCCTTCCAAAGATTTATGCTGGTAGCTTATTTAATTAAAATAAATCTACTCTCTGGTGTTACCTGTATAATATTTTTTCTCCAAAACAAAGTAAATTAATCAAAAACTGAGAAAAGAATATACCATTATGGTGTTACAGTATGGATATACAGTTAAAGCCCATTTTACACCTGCCACAACTACTTGCATACTGCAACTCGTAACTTGTTTAACCTGGTTTTTCGGGTTCCCACAAAAAAATTATTTATCTCCCAATTTGGCAAGTTTCAATCTTTTGTAAGCAAACTTTAATCCAAATCTTATAGTGCATCGTTAGCATCAAACAGAAATTTTGTTTCCGAACTTCCTTAATAAGATCAATTTTCATTTTTTGCCATTCATATTATTACCCATTTTTTAATTGCGCAGACATTTCTGCATTTTTTGCAGCAAGGCAATAAGTTGGCAGACTTAAAAAGTAATATGAATACAACCATAGGCGACCAGTTGGCTCTAGCTCGCCACAATGCAGCCAAGCAAAATTACAAATACCGAGTTCTGATGCTGGCTTAAGGTTACCATAGAACTGACTGAGTATTTTTCATGCATAGCATGAAAAAAAATCTGAACGACCTTGAGTGCTAACTTTTTATTGCCACGGTGATGCAACTTCCTATAATGCCCGTTGTCCTACATAGTACGTTGTGGACAATTAGTTGTGACACGAAATGGGCTTAAGGTGGGCTTAAGGAGTCAATTACCGGAAATGAACTGGCGACCAACCACCAATTAACGGAAAATAAAACGGCGACAACCAGCCACTTTTTTTTTTAGACAAAGGAATCCAATTTATCCAAAATAAGCTAATTAACAAATATATTTGCAAATTGTTATTAGCTGAAAATATTATACATTTCATCCATTTTTTGAACTTAATCTAGCTTAACTTAACACCTACTAATATTCAAAACTCCTCGTTTGTTTAAGCCACAAATGCGTTGATTCGTGTGTAAATTTAGCAACTGGTTCAAAATTAGCGTGTAAAAGCTAGCAACTGGTGGTCGAATTAGCTCCGGCAAGGCAAAACAACGATTGCGTACTGTGTGATGAATGAAAGGGAATCAAAGGTAGATTGGATGGATTCTGCATTAGCATTAGCAAACGGAATTATTGATTTGATGTAAAATATATGTTTGAGATTATAGTAGATTTACAGAACATCACATCAGTCGTCGTTGTGTAAGTACTGATTTTTTGACTTATTCTTATATAATCAATGTGTGCTTGAAGACACATTTTACGATCTATGTTTATTCCTCAATTACGTAAGTAAGTTGTAAATTGTATTGGGCAGAAAAGAGATAAATGTAAAATGATAGTTAGAGAAATTATATTCCTTCTTTATACCTTCCTTTCTTTCATGATTCTTACCATTTTAATTCTTGATTCTTATTCGTGATCTTTGATTCTTAAAATGGTGTCACACTATGATTTAATTCGTGATCTTGTGATCTTAAATGGTGTCACACTATGATTTACGAGCTCCAGTGTCTGGTTGGAAACTTTCCCCAGCGTCAACCCCTCAATCATAATAATAGAGTATGTTCACACAGCTGCGTTGATCAGCCAATACAACAAATAAAAAAAAAATATCATCAGCTAGATTTCAGGTGGTGAATTTCTGCTTGAAATTGGTGATATATCAGGTCAAAATAAAAGAATTAATTTTATAAAAAATTTAAAAAAAAAAAAAATTTAAATTAAGATTAAGAAATATTATTTATTAATTATTAAAAAATATAAATTTATTAATAATTATAATAAATATGCAAAAATATTGCATTAAAATATTCACTTAGATCACTTAAATCTTAAATCTCGTCTATCATACAATGCTAAGTCCCCAAGAGTAAAATTTTCTCTTAAAAGCTCCATTTCATGGTCCGTGGGATATAAAAGCTTTAAGAGGAACGAAGTATCATATTAAAAAGAAAGTTCACCAAGTCTTCTATTACTTTGAGATATCATAGACACATATTTTCATAATCATAGACACACATTTATCAAATATCTATGTTATATTTTGTTGGTCAAAAGACAGCTGAAATTCTAAACGTAAAAAGTAAAAATGAAATTTTTGGTGATTTGATGAAGTTTTGTAAAAATTATATTAACAGAGTTTATATAATTCATAATTAAATAAAAATTTACTTAAAATATTTTACATTAATAACCATGATAAGTTTTTTTTGACTGAAAAATTGTATATTTTATTTACATACCTTAGTAAAATCTTCTCTGTAATTTGTAAAATCGCACAATAAAAATGTAGCGATTGTGTAACTAACATATTTTTTCATCAGCAATTTACTAATATTAATTTTAGTTTAAAAAATCCTAATTTTTCAATGTTTAGTCAATGGAAAAAGTCACATTTTTCAAAAATATTATAAGAATCGAAACTATAGAGTTGATTAGTATTTTAAGTTTACAGAACTTAATATGTTGTTGACAAGATTTAATTATTAATCAAAATGCAAATCTATTTAAACATTTTTATTGTATTTTTTTTTAATTTCAGGAAGAAGAATTGTTTAAACATATTTTCTTTAGAAAAATATTTTCTGAAAAGGTTTTCCTAGTTATTTACCATTCACTAATATTTTACGAAAAGGAATTCTGAAAAACCATTTATTTTCTGTCCTAGGAACGACAAATGTATAGAAGAAAATACCTAGTCAGATTTTCAATAATATTTTTCGGAAAGTCATTCTAAAATAATATTTGAAATGTTACTATGCCTAGACTTCAATCGAGCCTATTACAAAAATACCGAAAGCGGCCGGAACGAATTTTTTCCCATTACTAAGAACTACAAATCTTTATTGCAAAATTCCAATGTTTCCCGCCATTCCCATCTGTCCAGACGAGTAGTACAATTTTCTAAACCTCATATCTGTTCATTATAGCTGAAGAAAAAAGTGTAAGAAAAATATAAATTTTTTTTTTTTTGTGTGCAATGCAATGACAAATTGATTCTAACAATGTACAAAAAACATTTATTCTCAACTGGACTTGAAAGAATTTGTTTGTAGAGTAATTCAATTGCAAGTTGAATTTCGTTTCATATATTAAAAAATTTTTTTCTTCATAATACTGTAAACTTTAACTGCGGATTCTGCGAAGGTGGGAGAATCGAAATTACAGTCCAAAACTCTATTTCACCTTCGGCGTTTTGCTAGATGAAAAACTGTCTCTTTTTCTCAGCAAACGCTGAAAGTAAAATTGAAGTTATTATTCTTTATAAGAAATTTTGAATCGTAAAAATCATAACGGTTTTAAACTATATTATTTTTTTGGTGCTACCACGATAGTATTTTTTGAAAATAAACGTATCACCTTTTTTATTTTTATTCACACAATGGATAAGTATATAATACTATAATATGTAAAAAAAACTGAAATGACATTCATAAAATTTCAAAAAAATCTGTATATTTGAATTTTACTTTCTTCTTTCCACAATTTTCGTCAAATATCGAAAAGTGTGCTACAACTGTTCTACATTTAACTATTAAATATACTGTAAAAATGGGACTAGAAATCATAATTTCTGAATACGAGAGTTAAATTATTTTTAAATGAAACTTACATTAGATAAAAAAAAGGAAAAATTAGGCAATTTTTTTAACCCAATCATATTACAGTAATAAATATTAAAATACGAAAAAATTTTAAACCTTCAGCAAAACCACAAAAAAAGTATTTGCATTTACAAAATGTATTTGTGTGAAAAAGATTTTTGTACGCATAAAATTTAAATCTTTTATTATTTAGTATTATCAAACAACTAAAAAAATGATACTGAACCTGCAATTAAAGTGTTTTATAAAGCAGAAATAAAACAGCCAAAAATATTTAATTTATTTGCCAATGCTTGACTGCTGGGCGTTAGCAGAGAGAAATTTAAATGCAAAACTTAGTATTGATCTCAATTTCTGACTAAATGTGCTAGGAAATGGAATTAAATTCACTAAAAATACATAATTAATGAAAGATTTTTCTTTTGATCCTTAGAAATCCCTAAAACGAACCTTGAATAAAATATATTCATGATCATTAGGAAATTAATTCATTTCCTTTCCTTTAAAAGAAATAAAGCGCTACCTCTTAAGCACTTATTCCAATAAATTATTTACATTAAGGGTAACCGATAGGATATTAACATCAATACATTATAAACGTTTTTAATTGAGGTCCCTAATTGAACGAATTGAATTATGTTATAATGGTTAATTGACTGAATGATAGTTAATCAAAAAATTTCTAGGTTAGATTAGGTTGAATTTATCACAGCACTAGAGATATACAAGAGCTATCGGTGACGGGCGTCGTCATTTAGAACCAAAACCTTCGTATTTTACTTTGGTCAAGTGACGATTACATAAGTAGTTTGCAATGAAGAAAAAAAGTCAATCTTTTACGGCATTAAGTATTAACCTTAGCATATCACACTGAAAACCACAAAAGGTATCGAAATGACAATCGTTTGACTTCGTAATAATCTTTTTAATCAGACTTAAAGCCGTCATTTCAAAGCCTTAATGTGATTTTCACTTATTTTGTCGAAATATTGTAACTAGATGAGATAAGTGTAAAGTAGTAACCTAGAGTCACTTAATATAAACTTCTAATACAAAGAGTCAAAACAAGTCTAAATTTTGCGAATGGTGAAAGTTTTTTTTTTTACACTCTTAAATCAGTTTAGTGTATTTTCAATCACCGTCCCTTTGAGACATAGTTTAGAGATCTATAATTTATCTAAAAGTGTAAAAGCTAATTTTTATCGAAAATATTCAACACAGCAATCAAACAGGTTCTTAACTCAATGGTACTCCAATATGTTTCAGTCAGAAAGTTTAAATATTTTTTTAATTAATCATATTTTAACGACTTTTTTTGAACATTCATTTTTTTTATTCATCTTTGAAAGTAACAGACAGTTTAGACGGGAATGGATTAATTAATTTACTTCGTAAAAATTAAATATGATCGGTGAAGAATGGTTATTTAAATTTACTTTCATTTTAATTGGAACATTTAAATTGGAAGAAAAGGATAATTATTCAAGATATGGCCGTCAATTGGAAAAAATATTTTGAATTAACAATTTAAAATAATTATATTATCAAATTTATATACGAAACAATCGAAAGTATAATGTAAGAATGTTAATTACTATAAAAAAAGGGTGAATATAATTAGTTGGGGAGATGATTAAGTTTATAAAAATTGATTGAGTCATAAAAACTGAAAAAAAAAAATGAAAAACCATAATTCATATTTATTCCAACGTATTTACTCCTTGATGTATCAAAAATTTGGGTTCATTTAATGATAATTGGCAGCAATAGAATTAATTTAATTTTAACTCGTATTATAATAATAATTAGTATTAGGATTCTTACTACTATTTCAAGTAAATGTGTTTTGGGAGATTTGTTGGCATTGGTTCAATGTTACAGTTAAGACATTTCTTGAAAACTCTTAAATAATATTTGCAATCAAATCATTTGAAAACACCAGCATATGAAAATCGATATTCATATTGTTTGATCTAAAGGGACATTTCCGCAAACTACAATGATTAGCTAAACGGATTTTATTCTTTTCAGTTCTAAACAGAACATACATAATTAAAAAAAATAATGTAATCTTGTTATGTATTTTTTCATGCTATATAATATGTTTAACGGTTAAGATCATCCAATTTGGAGGATGCCAGGGCCCACGCTAAAAACTGTGAGGTTTGAAGGAGTAGGCTGGATGTCTTATGTGCCAGTGAGGCGTAAAGAGCTGTAGTAAGTGGTATAATTTCTTTATTAAAATAATGATTTTTAATTTGCTAAAAATCCTAATTTATTAATATTTGTTATGAAATTTTTTTATCACTTATTATTTATAGTGTAGTATTAATTTTTCTATAAAATAAATACTATTGAAGAATAAAGACAAAATTGAGAAGTAAAAAATAAATACTATTGAAGAATAAAGACAAAATTGGGAAGTATAAGTATATAAGCGATTGTTATTGAAATACCAAAGTTCTGTTGGATAAATAAAAAAACCTCGTTGTGTAAAAAGTTTGTAAAACACATAAATATGCCGAAACACGTACTTCCCTTCTTGTGTATGTTTGAGTGAAAGCCTCCAGATTGTTTCAAATGTGCCCATATATTTGGTAAATCGTAAATACAAAATTCGTGAATGCATTTTATATTCGTGTTTAAGGTAAAGTAAAAGAGTATATAGTATTTTCCCAAGAAGTAAAGCTATAAAAAGTTTAATGCTACTCTGTTGGCTTGGATATTTTGAACACACGCATATTTTCCAACATTTATCTTAGGAAACTTTAAAGACGATAAAATGTTTTTGAACACATAGGAGAAAGGTTGCAGACCTACTTATAGTGTATTTAACAAATATTTGTTTATGTTTCAAGGTAGTTGCAATTTTTTTTGCTACTCCGTTATTAAAATAAATTTTAATTTTAGTAAAAAATTATTCTTTAATTTAAATAATAATTGTTTGGTAAATTCCAAAATAAACTTATTCATGTCATGGCAAAATATAAAATTTCATGAATACAATATCTTTATTTCATGAAATAATAGGCTTTAAACTTATTTATTAAACATAACAAACCATTAAAAACTCCTCAACTACATTTTTGTAGTTTAATGAACTACAGTACATAACCCTTATATAATCACTCCGCGACACATTTTTTAAAACTACATTACAACAAATTAAGCCTCGTAATTATCTCGAGTAATTACAAGGTAAGACTTATTTAACAATCTCAGGGTGATTAAGGCTTCGTCAGTCATTAGTTCTGCTCGGCCAAAACTCCTTACGAATATATACTACATTCTCAAAGGGGCAACTCTCTAATTAGTTTGAAAAAGATGGATTTTGCATTGTATTTTTAAGTAATATAGTTAATTTGATGTAACTGTAGTGTAAATATATATTAAAGATGATGTTACAAGCTTTTTAAATTTGAAAATTAATCAAATTAAATAAAGCACTTTACATTATTTAATTTTAGTTGTGTAGTTGTTTAGTTTCAGTTAGTGTAGATCAGCTATTACGCGATTTTTTCATTTAATGTCAAAATTCGTATTGATAATCACTTTTTACACACTACAGAAAAGGTAATTTTGCACGGAATCAGTCATTTATTTAAAAATAAAGGTATGGATTTCAATGTCTAAGTTAGAATAGAAAAATATCTTATTGTTTTTTCTCGGTAAAAAAGTACAAAATTAATTAGTCCAGAAAAGAATTCAATTTTCTGATTAGTTAACTTAAAAACTTAGAAGCACATTGCGTTGTGAAATGAATGATTCTGAATTATGGCATAACTTATTGCCATCATTCACGGCCTAATTAATAAGGCCGAAGAAGCTTTCCCAAACACGCTCATGGACGGAAATTTTGACGTCATAGCTCCGAGTGACGTTGTTCCGAAGATGAAGGCAACCTGCCTCGAAACCTGTTCGGAACCACCCGTTCACGACTGGCCTCATTTTTAAGGTTCCGAATGCGTCCGAACTAGTTTTTAGATCTTCGACACTGGGAATAATGACGTCAAAATTTCCGTTTACGCTCATATTTTGGAGAACTTCTCTGGCCTTGTTATTGAAGTTAGCCGTGCATCATTTAGAATCATTCAAATTAAACTTAAATTCATTTGTTTCACCTTACATAGAATAGTTCCTGCTTTCATTCCTAGATTTCATTGGTGATTTGGTGATTGACGGTAGAGCACGGTTAGCTCGCTCACTACATATTTAACCAAGCGATACCTTATTTTCATTACTGCTGCCAGTAGAGATCGGTTAGGAATGATACTTTTTAACAATTAATCTACGTTTTTTAATTTCAAATAATGGTAATTGATTTTGAAACTGTTGAAATAGTGTACTCTTGTGCGTAAATAAATGTTACCGTTATAGTCTTTTATAACATTTCAAATTTAGTTTCTTCGAGGCCTTTTTTTTAAAAAAAAATTGTGTATTTTTCTTAATTGGAGTTTTACGTTAATTAAATTAATGTAAATTGATAAAAAAAAACGTTAAATACAGCTTTCTCAAAGTTACAGCACGAACTAAGCCCATTAACATTCTTCGTGTCTCCTCGAAACGAAGAAATAAATAAAAAAAAGTGTTGCCACCCACGAAAAACTTATTCACGTTCGAATAAATGGGATTTGATGCCTGCTATGTGAAAAAAATGATTCTTTCATTTGCGTCTGCTTACATATTTTGTGCTTTTGCTGTTCTTTACCCCAAAATGCCTCTTTCACGTTCATTTCCTCATTACGCGATCAGGAATAAGGTTGATAGAAATGCACATTGCAACTGTGTGAATCGAATAAAAATTGAATTAGGTTTTTGTGAAAATGCAGAGTTGAAACTTACCCGAGGATAGGGGATTGTGGTTTCTTCTCCATGCTTTTGAGGATTCCGTTTTTGTGATCGGCTCTGTAAAATAATGATATTATTATTATCTAGAGTGAATGAGAATTTTCATTTTAGAATCTTTGGTATTGGTTTGATTCGTTAAACAGAATAAAAAGTGTGGTATTGTGGGTTGCGTTCTTAATAAATTAGTTTTTTTTAGAATAATCTGGTGTTGTTGAATTGTCTTTTGATTTTTCTTACTTTAAAACAAGCAGTATGCTTTTGGAAATGCTGAGTTTTTGAGATCGTGATTTGTGTGCGAAAATTTGTAATCAAACCGTGCATCCTGGACTTGATTTTTATTTTTTGAGGAGGTCCTTTCATAAGTTCATTTACATGTAACTAACTATCCATTAAATATCAATAAACAAATCTTACAACAGCAATCATTGTGAATATTTTAAAACTAGAATGACGGATATTTTTTTATTATAACTTCAAAACACTATTTTGTTAAAGTTATCATACTACAATACAAAATGATAAATCTGATTATTTTGCTTTACTTAAAAGTTTAAAATTTAAGTAATTCAAACTCTGATTATGATTATTTTGCATTAAAGAAGTTAAATAACTAATAACTTACTACTAATAATAATTGCCTCCGTTAATGTGTTTTCCACGTACAAACTACTATGAAAATAAGCTCCATATAACAGCTACCTCCAAACTATTCTACTTTTACGGAAGGGCTATTTTCGCGTGGTAGAGTGTAAAAATATCCCTTGTATTTTACTTATTACATCTTTCTTAAACATTATGTGGACTTAGATTTGCACTCTCAGTCGAAATATTAAAAAAAAAGCGATTGATATAATTTTGTGACTTAAACTATAAAAAAGAAGAAAAATAGTACCTATTGTTTGATTTCTCTGCCGACAATCTATTACAAAAAGGAAACAACTTTTACAGAACACTTTTTGTAAATAAAATAGATGCGATTTCTTGTCATAGATGTGCTATGCAAAGCTTAATAGAAACTTTCATTAGCATTAAGTTTGCCTAAATATTATGTGGAATAATGTATTATTCTAAAAAAAGTATAAAAATAAAAAGATTTATGTCATTCTTTAATGTATTCAATTAGATAATAATATGTAGAAGGGGGTTATTATTTATATCACCTTCTATATTAATTTAATCACAAATGCACATTTCTTACTTAACCTTTTGTATTGATTTACATCATTATTTTACAGGATTGGTATACAAAAAAATCCTGTAAAATATAAATATTTGAAACAAGATACATGCCTTTTGGCAAATCAAACATATACATGAAAAGTAAATAGGAGTTTTTGTGTAAATAAATGATCTTGCATTGTTATCTAAATATAAAATAAAACTTCTCAGATTTTTGTAGAACAAGACATTTTTTTTGTCTGATTCTAAGCATAATAAATTATTGAGAGGAAGTAAATTAAGATTTTTGTAGTACTTTTCTGATTTTTTTACAAGATAAAAATATTAGTGTACATACATCTTAATTTATCATCAACGAAAACACGCTTACTTCTTCGGACCACCAGTAAAATAATCCTTCCACTTCCAGTATTTTCCGAAAATTTCAGCATCATAAAGAGTTTGTAGATTTTTCAAGTGCTTCGTGTCAGGCAATCCTATACTGAGGATGGAACTTAGCAGCAGAAGACATCCAAAAATATTCATTGGTAAGGAAGGATATTCTTCTGCCTATAAAAAATTATTATTATTAATTATAATTATAGAAACCATAGGTGAATAAAAACATTGTATTATTTACCTGGTTATGTGTTTTAATCAGACTCAGATAAATATCGAACTCTCTTTTTTGAATCTCGTATTTTTATAAATTAAAACTTGTAGAAAATCTAGAAAAAAACTTAAATTGTTTAGTTTATAATTTTAACCCATGTTATTTAGTAACATATTTATAAATGAAATTTGTTGCAAATAATACAGAATTATAAAAAAAAATTATCAAAAAAAATAAAATTTTGCTTACTACAAAAATTCTAAATTGTATGATGAGTCAATATAAAAAGCAAATATAAATTAGTTTTATCCGTTTGGATGTTCAAGTGCAAGTAATTTCAAGGCAAATAATAGCAACAATCAGTGTTATCAATTGTGCGTGTAGCCAATCAGTGTTATAGTCATTTTATTATAACATAAAAACTTTTGCTTTAAATTAACTTACACTATAACATTTTAATTATTTATTCAAAACTATGAGTTAAGAATGGCTGAAAATGAAGTTTGAGTTAAAATATTTTTACCAAAAATATACATTAACCTACTATTCTAAGCGAAACAATACGCCGTATTAATACTTGCAAACCCCTTAATAAAAAAAGTTTATTCCATGAATAAAAATGAATTATGAATATTTATAAGGAATGGCACGAATCCATTATTATTTTGTTTTCGTTTTTCGTTTTGGATCTCTGTTCGGATACGATAATGACCAAATCAATATAAAAATGCAATTTGCTTAAATTGGAGTAGCTTATAATTCATTTGTTGATTGCCTCATAAAAGAGCTAGAGGGGGGATTTGATAAAGTCGTTTCCATTTTAATATAAGTATTAAATGAGTATTTTGAAATAAATGTGTCAAATTTATTGAAGGTCGTAATTTAATAAGATATTATTTTATTTTGTTCCATTTTATTTCGATAGTTATTTTTAAACAAATAATTTTTTAAAGTTAATTACGAGTTTATATTAAAATGCTTTTCAATGCATTTTAATAGGTTGCACTATAAATACAATTATGTTTCATCAAAAAATATAAAATTGACAATGTTCATCGCGTTGACAACTTTGTAGCCTGAGATTAATATTTAATCCATTTATCCATTTTCTAAGTAAAGCGAAATCTAATAACGTTTTTATGTAGTTTAAAAGCACTTAATGCATTTTAAATTGAATTAAAAATTAACTCGCATATGTTTTGTCCATATGAACAATGTTCACGTAACACATTTAAATTTATTGCCTAACCAACCAATGATTCCCTTTAAATTAATGTATTTTAAATTGAATTAAAAACGAACACACATATGTTTTGTTAATACAATGTTCACGTAATACATTTTAAGTTACTGCTTAACCAACTAATGATTGCTTTTATATTAATACATTTTAAATTGAATTAAAAACGAACACACATGTTTTGTCAATACAATGTTCACGTAACACGTTTTAATTTAATGCCTAACCAACCAATGAATCCTTTTATATAAAAAAATGTCTTTAATAAATTAATGCTCTTTTGCTTCGCCATAAAGCAGACAATATAAGAAATACATAACAATGATTAAAATATTCTCAAACATTTTATATTGTGTCTAATCAAAGACTTTACAATAGTATTATAATAATAACTTTATATAGTTTCTATAATATGTTAATAATACAATAAGAGGATAATATAATTTTTTCTTGTTTGTCGTCTACTTTCACTTTCTTAAACTAGAAATGCCATAGAAGGGATTTTTAAGCTTTAATGTTAGGGTTTAGAATTTTTTTCGTTTTAGTACAATATTTGATAACTTCTTTTTTAAGTACATAAATAACAAACCATTAGGTTTGTCTAAAACTCATTAAAAATACAAATTATTTGCCAAACAGGTATTGAAATATTTTTTAAAAAAGAACTTTGTTTAGATTTCCACTAAGCCTTTGGTCATCAAGGTATCAGTGAGATTAAAGTACTGCCGTGTTTGGGTAAACGTCAATAACCACAAAAATGAATTGGTTCATTTTTGATCTGAAATAACTAGTCTTTCAGTATACTTTCTTATAGATTAGAGTTATTTAGTGCTTCCAACAGTGGTGTAAGTCATAAGTCTAGTTACTGCAGTTTACCTGACCACGACAGAGTACATAAAGCGAAGTGGCCGGACCCGATTCGTGTAGTCGCCATAACAACCAGGTCTATCTTCAAATATATGACCTTGTTAGCTTTGATCTTCGAATTGAAACACTGATTTGAGAGTTTTAAAACACAAATAGAACTTGGTATTTAAACTTTACTTTCAGTTGGATTCCTCAGAAGTTAGTTTATTTGTCATTGGATATATTTTATTCAGAGTGTAGGATATACGTGTTAAATTGAAATTAAGTCTTTAGTTTAGATATAATTTTGCTAGCAGCAAATTTGCGCATTTTTCAAAATTATCACAAAATGAGTTATGACTTAAAATATTTTTTTATGTATTATTGGAAGAATATTCATAGATAAGCACTAAAAGCTTGAAGAATTTGACTGGATCACTTAAATAGTATTGTTAAACATACATATTTAATATTAAGAGCTTAATTTAATTGAAGCAAGATGTTAATGTATTGGTTTATAAAAAATGCTCCGTAAAATATAAAGCGTTTTACAAACATAGTTGTAGTTAAATGCAGTGGCATTAAATTAATTGTGTTACACACAGAAATACAGTATAATAATAAATTTTTGGAAAATTAGAAACACGGAAACGAATGAAGTTCACAAATCAAAATAATAAATTTATTGCAATAAAAAGGACGTACCCTTACAATACAAATATTTATTTTCAAAGACCAAAATTTTTTTGTTTAAATCCGAAGAATGATAGTTGTAAACCTTAAAAAAAAGCTTTGATATAAAAAAAACCGAATACAGAGATACAACTTCTGTCACAGCGTTTCGGTAAATCTAACCCTGTATTTTGGTATATCGAAATCTTTAATCAGACGTCTGGGATTTAATGTTATCTTCTGTAGACTTGACTCCAACAACAAGAAATTCGATTCAGTAATCCGAGAGAGACAGTCTGGATTTTTTTTTCGGTTCGGATGTCAGTTTATTGTTGCTGACCGCAAAACGTCGTAAGATATTGTAGAAGAGCTTTTGATGGACAATGAAAAAATTATATACGTTACTTGGCATTCAATATTAGAAATATTTAATAGAAATGAATAACAAGAATGTTTTTTTACATTTTAAATCCACTTAAAATCTAGAAATACACTGAATTAAATTTATTTGGTTTAATTTACGCATTGGTAAGATAAAATACATTTTTTTAACAAAACAGGCGTCATTTTTGTTTATGAATTTTACATTATTTTTTTACAGCATCCGAGAAACGAAGTAAACAAGTTCTTGATAATTTGAATTATTATAAAATTAAATTACCTCTGTAGATTTTGGCTAAATACACCTGCTTCTTCAACTTTCCCATTAGCATACAATATGGAATGACATTATACAATGAGTTTTCGATCTAATTCAGCCATTGAGATATGGAGTCAATACCCGTGAGAGATTATGGGATATCCTGTGCTGGTAGGGTTCAGTTAACTACATTGCAAGAATTGAAAAATTTCCAGAAAATATGATTTGAAAATTTATATAGTATGTGGCAATGTCAACTTCAGTAATAGTTAGAAAATCAATGTTTCTAGCTATGTAACCATTAAAAAGGTATTTTTAGTGAAACTGAGGTTTCTTTGAAGAACACTTTGTAATAATAAAAGTAATTTTTTATATTTTTATTTTTAATTATTAATTATATTTATTATATTATAATTAAATTTTTTATACATTTATTTTTAATTATTTAATCAACTAACCACAAATTAAGAAAAATTATAACTTAAATTTAAAACACATGTATATTGATGAACAGTTTGCAGATAGAAGCACGCAATGTTTTGCTTGCTAGTATCAGAGTGATTATAAGTCAATGAATGGTAAATGAAGTGTTTCAAATATATATTTCTAAATCAGTGCTTTTAATATATGATATTTTAGTTGTGATTTTTTTATTTGGATAAAAAAAAAGAAAAAAAACTAATTTGTATTTTCCATTTAAAGATTATGATACAACTACGTCAATCTTATGGAATATAGTTCAACTTCCAATCTAATTTCCTTCACTGAAACATGAACTCCTTTAAGTGAGAAACTGATTGTTGTAATTAAACGAAGATAAAACAGCCAATAGGTATTATAAAGGTAATAATAGGTACACGTACACTCTTAAAACGAAAGAGCGATTTTAACTCAGTCTGAGTTAATATTCACTCCTTTCCAGTGTCGAAAATGCACTTCCCAACTGGAGTGGATTTCGCTCTTTTGTTTTAAGAGTGTAAAGATAATTTTACAACTACACTGTGTATAATGAAATATAGTTCAGCTGCTAATCTATTTTTCTTTAGTGAAACATAAACCTGCTTAAGTGAACGTGACACGTTAGCCTTCAGGTTGAAACGCTATACATAAGAAGATTGAGTAAATCGAAGTGGACTTTGGGCACGGAAGGCCCAAAACTTTCTTCACTTAAGCTGGCTTAGCGGCTTTTTTCTCACCAAACAACACTCTGTTATTCACAGCGATGGAAGATGGATCAGGATAAAGAACAGTTGCCCTCTGGTTTGATTTGGTTTAATCCACGTCGCACTGTAGCAACACAAAATGAATGGGCGGCAGGTCTTGCTCATCTAAACTAAGACGACTATTGCAAGAGACTTTTTACGGTCAAGGGACTAAGTTTTCTCTGGTATTGATAAATATTTAGATAAGTTTTTGTATAACGTCTTTTACGTATCGCAAGAAGTATTGACATATAAGATATAATATATTTAGTAATTTACATATATGATTAACATCGCATGAAGTATTGATACATAGGACAATCGCTGATTAACCCCCCCCCCCCGAAAAAAAACCCCACCCAACAGTATTGTAACAGTGTGCAATAACCCAATTTAGCATTGCACACCTCTACCAACGAAGGAATTTAAAAGCAATACAAAAGGAAAATCAATACTGTATTCTAATTTTCTTTTTCCTAAAAGGCGAAGGCATTTTTAAAAGTGCCAAACGATGCAAATGGTTTAAAATAAATTGATTTTTAGTTTTTCCATATTTTTTATGTTTAAACTCTTATTTCTTTTACCTACATCGGAATTTAAATTAATTTTGGATGATCTCCAGGTGTTACATGTCTTCTTTTTAACTTGACTTTCAGTTTTAAAATATTAGAAAATTAGACTTCCATATCAAAGATTTGAAAGGATTTATTTCCATCCGAGTTTAGACGATGACTAAGTCAGGGATAACACAATTTACGAATATGTGTATATGTCCTTAAATTGCTCGTTTGAAATGAATACAAATTAGACCATGCTTAAAAGAAAAATAAAAGCCCCAGAGAGGTAATAGCTTGCAACAAGTTACACTCTTAAAACAAAAAAGTGAAATCCACTCTTATAGGAGAAGTGCATTTTCGACACCGAAAGGAGTGAAAATTAACTCAGGCCGAGTTAAAATCGCTCGTTTGTTTTAGGAGTGTAGGTTGTATAGAGAATCGAGTGATAACTTTTGTAAATTTGAAACCACAAATTAAAATTGCATGCGTTTGAGACGCCTTAAATATTCGGATCGGAACCAAAAATGGTACCAGTTTCCGAAAAGATTGGTTAAGATCGGTTAAGATACTAAATTATTCTTATTTTCATTTTTTAACAATATCCAATATGGACATAACAATTGGAAACAATACTTGGTTAACTGACAATAAATAAAATTCATATCGGTTTGAAAAGTCACAGACGGGAATAGCATACATTTCTGGACCATAAATGTAAATCATATCCATTCAAGAAATTTGAATTGGGAATTACTTATACCTGCTTCGAAGAACTTTTTCGTTGTTAGAAGGAATAAATTATCCCTATTTTATTGTAAATAATATCCGTTCAAGAGACTACGATTGGGAACAATATCTGTTTAACCCTTTAAGGATAATTCGGTCGGGTTAGACAAGATATAACTCTTCATCATGGGTAGTTTCAAATTATGTCCGAATATTTTTTTTTTCTTTTACTAAAAGCATAGCGATGAGTATATTCAGGGTTTTTTTTTGTGGGAAGTGTCTAAACCATAAATTAAAAATACAATTTATAAATATTCCCTTTTGATAGAGCACTTGTGAATAATTTACTTTTGATTATTTTGTGATTAATATTCGTCGGGTAAAAAGTTTTTTTTTATGGGATGCAAAACTAAAGGGTTCTACTTCGAGGAGTTGAAGACTAAATGATTATTTTTCTTGTTCAAAAACAAGGGACAAAGTAACAAGGCTTTCATGTCTTCCTTATCCTAAGCAACGGAATGAAGGAGGAAAGGATATCTGAGAAACAGAATCCTGTCTTTCTTGAAGTGGGATTACAGCGATTTTGCCCGTGAAAAGTCGAAGGCGGTCGTTTTTTTCTTGGCTTTGTCAAGGTAAAGCAACATTTTTGCGTAATGCATATGTTAAAAACTAATTTTTCTCATTTGAACGTGTTGGAAAAAGTGAATTGGATTTGAAATAGGTTGTGATAAGTTTTAAATTGTTATTTATTAATACTAAATTTTGTCGCAGAATTCAAATCAAATGCAATTTTAAGTTATTAAAAACTAACAACTGATATGAAAATGCCTGTCACTATTTCCACAAAACCTAGGCAATTTTGACCAAGCTTCAAGATTCCTTTAAATCTAGGTGTATAAATCCTTTTGTTAAGTATGAATATCTCTTATAGTTTTTGGAAGATAAATTTTTATGATATCAAAAAGTAATTAATTAAAACTTAATAAAACGATAATAATATAGAGATATTTAGTTTGTAAAATTTATAATGAACGCCATTTTCATAACCAATTTTGCTGTTTTTAAAAATACTGGAAATTTTATAAATTGTTTGGTTATTAAATCAATGATCACGATTAGTACAGATCTTTTTCCAAATGTAAATAAGTTTTCTTCATCAGTTTATCCAAATAAACAAATTGTGAGGCAAGTGAGACGACCACATTACTTAACATTTACAGAAATCGAGATTTCTTGGAAGTAATAGAAAAATTTCTAACAGATAATTGTACATCAACCTTATTTAATTCTACTGGGATACTGACTTTTAAAATTCATTCTTACAGCTCTTAAATTTAACTCTTTAGATTTCAATAAACCTTTTAAACTAAAAAAAAATATTCATTAAGTTTAAAATTAATATACATTTTTCTACCTAAAAAGCTAGAGAAGATATTTGAAAAGCTCAGTGGAATAATTTTGGACTAAAAAATAGGACGTTTTGTTTATCTTATCAGCTTTTAATAAAATAAAAAAGCAATTGCATTTATTCAACCTTTCAAATCAAAGAAATATTCATAAAATGTAGAGTAATATGCATAATTCTTTTCAAAAAGTAAGAAAACATTTTCGAAAACTTCAGTGGAAAATTTCAGACTAGAAAAAGAGGACATTTTGTCCTTTCCTGGGGATTAAAAGCGCAATTAATATAAAAACACTAAAATTTGCGATTGGAATAGACACTCTTCTAAAAACGAAATGATACCAATATAAAAGGAAGAGAACAAGAGAGTAAGTCGACGTAACTTTAGCAATTTAATTTTAGCACTTTTTTGTTCGTGAGTTATCTTAATGCACGAGGGAAATGGGCACTAAAAATGCAAAAAAAGACTGCAGAATTCCCAGACCAGTAGGTTTCAATGTTGTAATTTTTTTAGTTTTGATTTTTGCGAGTAATGTAAAAACTTAAATTGGATTCAAAAAGTTCGGTTTTTAAGAGATTTTCTAAAGTGAGTTTCAGTGTCTGAAAATTCTAAAAAACCGATGCATTTTCATTTGGTTTCGTAAAAAGAATGTCTTAACATTTAGTTTTTGTTAAAATTGAATTTCAAGTCAATGACATTTTTAATAGCTTTTTTTATGTTTATTGGATAAAGAAATGTGATAAATCTTATTTGATTGCTAGACATTTACGAAGCAATACAAAAATGAGATTAAATATTACATTTTAAAACTAAATTATAAAACTAAAACAATAAAAAATAAATCAATCTAACAAAAATATATTAAAAATGCAAAAACGTTATTTAAACTAACTTTAATGCGCTACTCAATACAATACGTCTTTTTGTTTATATTATCAGCTTTTAATATAGTGATAAAAAAAACCTGCGTTTGATGATCACAAATTTATGACCATTTTGCAGTCAACTGTATGCCTTCAGTTTTTTTTGTAGCTACACCATTTATAGTATTTAACTCAAGTGTAGACACATTGATGTTATCATCAAAGCATCTGGTTGCTATGATTACTACAATTGTAATTAAAATCTTCTTAATTAGGGTTTGAGCAATGAGTTTGTTTTTGAATTTTTTTTTAGTTCTAAACTGTTATGCAAAAAAGAAACTAAACAGTAGGTTTGATTCGAATACAGTTTTCACTTTTATATAATTTTTGAGCAATTGGTTAGGACTAAAAATATTCGGTACTGTAATACTTGCAAACGTATACAACAGTAGTTATTTTAAGTGATGCTTTCAGAATGACATAATGCAAGACCCTGTCGCGAAAAATAGTGACGTAAATAAAGTCTAACGACAACCTTTTAGTTTCCATGTACAGTAGCGACAATTAGTATTCTGACCAACAGAATTTTACGCTTTTTTCCAAGTCGTAGGGGGAAGCAAAATCACGTTTCTCCTTGTAGCCGGTTCATTTTTTTTATCACCCAGCAGCAAAAGACGTTCCTATAAAAATTTGTCTTGGCTGAATATTTAAAATTCAGTGAGTTTGAACGTGTCTGAAAATTAGCAATGGTTCTCCATGTCTTTGCATAACTGAGACAGCGCATTACTATTGCTTAAAAGTCATAAACTAGGCATAACACTTCTAAAAAAAAGGCGTTGCATTAATAATAGTTTCAACAGAAAAATATTTGTCAGAATAAATTAAAAAAAACCATAGCTTTTAAGTGATGAAATGTTGCATGTTTTAGAAGCGTAGATTAATGATACAAACATAATCTAGAAGTATGCTTAATACAAGAATCGTTATGACAAGCCGAACTCGTTGAAAACTCTTTGTTTTCTCAAATAATTTTGCTATAAAACGGTGAAAAGTTTTAACATATATACATACTCTCTGTTTAAATTTATAATTATAGTTATATCTTTAATGTCTCCTAGACTGATATAAACTGTAGTTCCATTTTGAAAAACAAATAAAGTTGTACTATAACAATATCGTATTTTAATCTCCATTTCCTAGTAGTTGCAGTAGAATATGCTGCCAAAAATTAGGTTAATGAATAGGTGGTAATTGTTTTCGAATGATGTTATGGTAATTTTCCTACCAGTTAATGAAAAATATAATGTGGCAACAATCGAGCGTAAATACCTACAATTGTAGAAGATTTATTATTTGGGAAAGAAAATGAACATTTTGTGTATATTGGACTGAATTATTGTGAATTTTGTATATATTTGATCTGTTTTTTTTGTAAAGAGGAAAGATAATAACTACATTTAAAAAAACCGTAATTTGTATCTGCAAATAAAATCTCTCATTGTAAATAAGTATTTCCGTTATTTAAAAATGAATGATCACTCTTTAAATTTCTCTCACTTTTTAAATACTTTCATAAAAAGTGATTTTATTTAACTTTATTTAAAATACACAGAATTTTTATTTTAAAGTGCTATACATTATAATAAAAATAAAGAAAAAAAAACAACATCGAAAATATATAAAAGAAAATTTTGAAATGACTATCATTATTGTCATTATTTTTCAAAAAAATTGTAAGCCAATTAAGATCAAATCTATGATTGTATCTAATCAAGTACATATTTCATATGTTTAGATTAAACATAAAATTACCAGTGATTCAATGATTTTCAAGGGATTTGAGGAAAGTGAAGTTAATTTATAAAAAATAAATTTATTCCGAATGTAAATAGAATTTATGTTATTTAAATGTTACCAATTTAGTGTAGAGTTTGAACGTAGCATAGATTTTGCAAGAAAATGAGTCACCTGATTTACAATAAGTTCTCACATCCAAATAGACTATGAGGTCATACTACTCTCCATTTTAATATATCCAGTAGTTAAATGTACCATAAATGATAAAATATATTATTATTTCTCGTTTATACACGATAAGCTAATATTTTGAAATTTTATAATTTTTTAACTAGGTTTTTTTAAAAATAAAATTAAGTTAATATCTATCGTTTCTCTATAATAACACCAATAAAATGTTGGCAATCCTAGCCTTAAAGTGGTGAAGACTTTATGTGAGGTTTCTTAGGGATTTGTCGCTAAGAACTCGCCGAAAACAGTGGAATATCATGTTCGTCCGGTCTAAGTGTTGGGATTATGTAAGGGGAGAGCAACGTGCAGGGAATAATACTGACACGGTAAAGTAGTTTTTAAACTCGTGCATTGACTTGGATATTGATACTAAATATTTGTACTTGCATCTAAAAGTATTCCGTATTATGTATCGTAATTTGTTCAAAAATGTGGTTTGATTAGGTTAGGGTTTAAATTATCGTCGTACTAGAGCAACACGAGGGCTGATGGCGACGGGCGTCGTATTTTAGAACCACAGTCAAGTGACAGCCGACACCTGAGTGGGCACCCAACACCTGAGTGGGCACCCAACGCATCCGTTAAGGGCGACATCGTACGCAGCGTTAGGACTTTAAAGGATATTTTTCGTGCACTCCCTTATACGGGGTATTATTCGTCGCCCACTTTTGGCTGCACGGACCGTTTATAGGTCGGCAGTTATTTTGGCTATGCCAGGACCCGAACCTGGGACCCAAAAATGTGGTTTGAATAAGTATTGTAGTACATTAGAAATACATTTTCTTTAGTAAGCAATAGTTATGTTCTTATTGAAAGAATATAAAACAGCTTAATCCCGTTTGTGTACGAATGAACAAATCTGATTTCAATAATTTCCCAAAATGTCAACGAAAATTTTGATCTGTTGAATAAAAATATTTAAATTTTTACTCAGAAAATTAAAAAAAAAGGGTTAACGTATTTGAAAGAATATTAATTGGTAAAAATAATTAACTTGCGATAAAATCAAACTTGGATAAATGCGAATAATAACTGATAGATACATGTTCAAAGTCGTTTCTTGACTGTGGTTTGAAGTTATGAAGCCCGTGTGAAGTTATGAAATCCGTACCCCTTGTGAAGCTCTAGTGCCACGACAATGAAACCTAACACTTAGTAATGCATGTATTTTAATAAAAAGCATAGAAAAGTAACTATATGAGTATTACGATGTTATTGATATCACTTGACTTTAAATCAATTTAGAATAACAACAAATCTGCTCGAGTCTACTTATTTCTGTTTAAGAGTTAAATATAAACCTATTGATAGTGCCAAAGAGTTGCTTCACTTGGAGTGAGGTTATATTAAATAAATATTATTATAATGTTTGATCGGCATAAATGCATTTTTGAAATGCCTTTAGTTCTTTTTATAATCCATATATAAAACGGCGGTTGTCCAACATAACAATGGATAACATGAGCCCATTCTACCCGGGTAAAGATATTTGACCGGGTAAAGAAGATACTTCCTGAGTGGCGGAAACACATTTTTGGCATTCCTCCAACATTGCTGGACGATGCACATTTGACTAAATGAGTAAATCCCAACGAGATAAACTGTTCTTGGCAGTTTTTCTCTTTTTGAATCGTATAAATCTACTTTATTTGACATTTTTTTAGAAATAGAATTTGCTTACCACATTTTTCATGAAGTGTATTTTTTTTAAGTCTTTCATAAATATAGCAGTGTTAGATTTTTTAAAAAACACATTAGTTTGACGTGTCATATGTAGCGATTGTGTTAATAGTCTTTAAATTGCTTTTTAAAATGATATAATCATTTTTTATTGTATGTATGCGTTTTAAAAAGTATATTGTACACCAAATCATTTATTAAATTTTTAAGTCGTTTAATCTATTTACATAATTCTACAGGATAATGCATACGAAATATTGCGATGGATTTATACAAAAATATTAAACATTTTATAACTGAATTGTACTAAACTAGTTTAAATACTTATGCATATTACTGTTAATTCATTTGTTTGTTTCGATCTATACCTATCGATACCTTTCAATCTATACCTTTTCTGTATAAATTTTGAAAGAAAACAAATAAAATTTAACTAACCTTAATATAACATATAACCGAAAATAATAAGTCATATTTGAAAATCTCTAATAAAACTTAAAATACCTATTCTGGCGATCCTTATGCTAATGCTGGTAAGTAATTTTGTCACCAGTATAGTTAATTCTTTTATGAAAGAGTTTTATGTAACTACCACTAATTTATGACTAAATATATAACACAAGGGACCTTAATCTACTGCGGAACACAGATAACACCTTGAGCCCTAATAAAAATCATCTTGCAATCCATTTTCCGTATTGATCCCATACATTTTACAACACATAAAATAGATATACGACCTAATGCCAGCAGAGCATGAAATAGGAATGGCATCAGTAAATCTTAAACATAAATTTCGAGAAAGCATTTGGTCGGACCTTTATTATCGAGCAAGCAATATTTGACATGAAGGAACCCTATTGAACTATGGAGGAGGTCAATACCTGAAGTATATACAGAGGACTGCTTTATAACGGGGTTTGTTTACGCCAAGCACACAATATCCATTTTCAAATCATGAATTTTATAGCCAAAATTTTTATTGTTATTGAACTGTATTTTTTGCAGTGTTTCTAGAAAATCTCTGGGAAATTCAGAGGATTCCACTTCTTTCAAGTTTATTAGTTTAAAAGAACCGTATCTCAATAAAAAAAAAACGTTTTTTTTAGAAAACCAAAATAGAATTACAAAAAACGAATTTTAAACGAAGAGCTTAATCCATGCATCTTAATGTAAGCATGTGAAACCTTATAATGTATTTAAATAGAAAACAGGAGCTCAATAAAAAATCCGAATATATTAAGGCAGTATTTAGAGTGCAATAAAAAATTGTATGGTATACAAATTTCTTGAATTTTGCTTTACCAAAACCTTCATCATGAGTGACATTCAGGCTTAAATATCAAATTCTTTAAAGCTTTTGGCGGCGAACTTTAAGCTTGGCGTAAAACCCCCGACAACTAGCATATGCCATATGTTGAAATAGTTGAAGCATGCTGAATTCCGTTTTCCCAATATTTATTTGAAGTTGTAGAGATTGAGTGCTTAGGGGACATAGCCATTGCTTGGGATTAGTTGGACTCCCTTAGAGTGGTATTTTGAACTTAATAATTCATTGAAGTGGTTCCCGTGTTTAAAATTTTGTTAATAATTCAATGATACACTAAAACAATAAATATAATTATTAAATGTATAGCTTATTGCTAAAGTTGTACGTATGAGTAGAGAATTTGTGTAATTCTAATCCCAACAAAAACATCTCTGTAAAAGAGGGCCAAGTTCTTACAAAAAAAGGTCTGGCCTACAAAAGAAGTGAAATCAACAAAAAGACCAAGTTCAATGGAATTTGCTGAGTTAAAGTTCTAGAAAAAATTAAGCCTGGACAACCAAAGATTTGAAAACAAAAAAGGATCAAGTTCAATAGAAGGTGATGAGGTTATAAACCCCAAAACATTTTGTTTTAAGATGCAGCTTAGGTCTAACACATTCTTACTAGCTGTTTGTGTAACTTGGCCAATACGCATCGTGAATATGGAGTTGAACCCTTCGTACCTGGTTGAATTTCACCTCGGGGCGTTTGAGTAAGTCTGTATTTGATTTATCCTCAGTTAAGTGGTGAATGACACGCACCTCTCGGGTGGAAAGGGGTAAAATAGTAGTCGTTCCACATGCGTTGGCGTTGCAGGTAAATAATAAAAATAAAAACGTTTGCTTTTGTTGCCAGGATTACCATCACACTTAGTTGGTGATACTTATCTGAATGAACATTTAGCTGTTTGCAACTGTTGAAGCGTTTTAATAAGGTAATCGTTCTATTTTCTTCAAAGAAAGTAAGAAAGAGTAATCAAAGCTCCATATATTATAGTAAAGCTTAGCGGTTTTACTACAAGATTCAAGCATTGGAAAACGAGATGCTACATTTACTTACGTGATCTAAAGAAATGCTCCAATCTCCATTGACTATTGTATTGATCTATTTAAAAATTTTAAAATTTTTTTTTTATTTTATTTTACTTGATTTTCAATAAGGTTTCAGCTGAATAAGGAGAAAGACATGTTTTTTCAATTGCAAATAGCATTTATTAATATAAAAACACTAACAGAAATGTAATAATCTCGAACATATAAATATACATAAAACTACATAATACAAACTAACTAAATGTGTCAACTTTATAGTTCATTATTAAAACACCACAGCACATTATTGTTCTATAGATATACAACACATAGCCATCACCACGCAGAATACCACTAGGATTAACCATTTGATTAACTAGGGATAAATCAAATACAGACTTACTCAAACGCCCCGAGGTAAAATTCAACCAGGTACGAAGGGTTCAACTCCATATTCACGATGCGTATTGGCCAAGTTACACAAACAGCTAGTAAGAATGTGTTAGACCTAAGCTGCATCTTAAAACAAAATGTTTTGGGGTTTATAACCTCATCAACTTCTATTGAACTTGATCCTTTTTTGTTTTCAAATCTTTGGTTGTCCAGGCTTAATTTTTTCTAGAACTTTAACTCAGCAAATTCCATTGAACTTGGTCTTTTTGTTGATTTCACTTCTTTTGTAGGCCAGACCTTTTTTTGTAAGAACTTGGCCCTCTTTTACAGAGATGTTTTTGTTGGGATTTCACTTCTTTTTGTAAGTGGGAACACACAGTGAAGTATAATGAATAATGTGTTTAGTGAATGGGCAGTATCCTAATAAAATAAACATAGGATGGAGATTTACACTGCGGCGAGTACAATATTTACAATTCCTGTTTAAAAGAAATATATATTGGTGGCAACAAGCAGTAAAAATAGTTTATAACTTTTTAAGTATATTTTGTAACAACAATTGAATTAACGTCGCACTAGAGCTAAAACCAAACAATATCTATAGTGAAATTATTTCCTGTTCTGACTGCCTTTTAAACAAGAAGTTCTAAAAGACCTAAAATAGCCTACTGATGTCCTGTCACTTTAATACTCACCGAAATTCTTAGAGAATAACAAGTAGGTTTGTAATAGTAACTGTCACCTGGAACTGCTTCCACACAAAATTTATACACCTTAGAAAAAAATAGCCAAACACAACATTTAGTTGTAATTTAAACTTTTATAAACATGCCTTTCCAACAAAAAAAAAAGAATTTTTAAAAGTGGACGATTAGAACCGAAAGAATGACAGACTGTTTTATAAAGGACAGACGGACAGAAAAAAGTACAGACAAAAAATCAAAAAGTTTGAAATATAGGTGTTTGATGTCATACCTTTCGAACAAAAAAATAATTTTTAAAATCGAGCGGTTAGAACCGAAAATATGACAGACCTTCTTATAAAGGACATATTGACAGACGGACAGAAAAACGTACCGACAGACGGACACAAAGTATGAAATATGATGCCATAACTTTATAAAAAAAAGATTTTTTAAAATCAGACGATTAGAACCGAAATTATGACAGACCGTCTTATAAAGGACAGACGGACAGAAAAGCGTACAGACAGACGGTCAGAGAGTATGAAATATAGGTCTCCGATATCATTTCTTTCTAACAAAAAAAGAATTTTTAAAATCGGACGGTTAAAAACGAAAATATGTCAGACCGCTTATAAAGGAGATTGACAGACGGACCGAAAAACGTACAGACGGGCGGACACAAGGTATGAAATACAGGTCTCTGATGCCATATCTTTCTAACAAAAAAAAAATAATAATTGAAATCGGACGATTAGAACCGGAAATATGACAGACCGTCTTATAAAGAACATACGGACGAAAAAGCGTACAGACAGACGGACAAAAAGTATAAAACATAGGTCAAGCCTTTGATATATGTCATTTCTTTCTAACAAAAAAAATATTTTTTTTAAATCCGATGGTACTGTTTGAAAGATTCTGTTCAAGAAATCGTCACTTGACCACGATTTAAAAAATACGAGAATCGCCGCCAATAACCCTTATGTAGCTCTAGTACAACGTTACTGCAAGCAAAATCCTTAAAAAAAAACATTTGCCCGATGTGAAGCATTGGTTCCAACCATTACTCATATGTAGCCCTTGTGCGATGTTAATCCTACCTCCAAACAACCAATGGCTCTTTATAAAACATGGTGCTGGTTGCCAGCTCAGGTTGACACATTAAATTAGTAATATCGTGTGCTAAATCCCACACATGAAAACCTTTAACGTATCTGAAGGCAAATAACTATTTGAATTGTTGGCGACGACGTTTAATCGCCGCTGGTATATCAGCGTATGGAGAGCATTGCAACTGCTTATGAAAAAGGGCGCCAATCAGTTTACGCCCAACCCCGGGTAAAATCTTCGAATTTCGGATTTTTCCTGTTATATGCATGCTCTATTCTATAAGTGTTCCAATTTTCGTAACTCCATAACAAGCCGTTGTACCTAAACATTATGATCGCCCGTCAGTGAGTGAGTCAGTCAGTGAGGGACATATTTGTCGTTTTTCTGGTTCATTTATCTCTGGCTTAAATGAATTTCGAACGCTGGAAATTTTTTTCTAGGTTAAGTCTCACTAGGACACCCAGAAAAAAGTCTAAACTCGAATCTAAAGTGCGTAGAAGAAAAGAACTGGGTCTCCAAAATTATGCCGAAATGGTCCCAGTAAAGGATAGTCAGTGCCGCCTTCGTTATGAACTTGGCGATGCACTGCCGTGCATCCAGATATAAAATACGTTCTAAATGATAGAGTTAAATGTAGTTACTTGAAGTTAAGATAGGTAAACAAGGTTAAAGTAATAGTTATTTCCATATATACTAAAAGCACTTTATGAACGGCTTAGAAATCGGAAAAACGTATGGATTAAAATTTAAAACTATACTTTTTTTTATAAAAACGTGCAAAATAGTCCACTTTTTATATCATATTCATTCATAAATCGTTTTGAAAATGACACTTTACGTGCTTGCGTCACAGACAGTAACCAAAATTAGTACTTTCGGCACTAGTGCGGCAAAGTAAATAAGAGTATCTAATTGGTAGAAAAACAAAATGATGTCATGAATATCTCCATGGAAACTAAATGATGCCATGAAACTCGCTTATTTCTATTGGTTCATTACTTTTTTTTAAATTCAAAATAGAAAACTATTTTTCAACTTCTCTTTTACTACTTTGCATTTAAGAATATCGCCAAGTAAACTAAATGATGTCATGAAAATCACTCATTGGTAGAAATACTTTTTTGCACTTTATTATAAAAAAAATACTGTAAGCAAACACGCCCCAAATAATACTTTATTAAGCTCTTGTCATTATTTCACTCGACCAACGGTCGCGTGAAATAAAAGCCACTCGCTTAATAAAGTATTATTTTCGGCACTAGTTGCTTAAATAACTGTTTTGTTTTGAAGCAAGACAATATCGTCATCTTACGTGGCGTCAGGAGTTTGTATCACGAAAGCTTTAATATCATCTAATCACATCTACATAAGTTATTAGTGGGGTTCTTTTTCCCAAGCGTTTTTTTTTACTTCTTGAACAAGGCAGTCTGCTATGTATACATCCATGGCCTGATGCCTTAGCCACCAATCCACGCTGAAAATCATGCAAGCTTTTTCTGCCGTAGGCAGGTTAACTGCAGTATCCAGGCAAATGAAGCCAACCTTTTTTTTATAAGCACTTAAGTGTCTAGCGATAAGAAAGTTTAGTAAAAGAACTATTTTTTTTTCAGGACAAAAATTGTGCCTTCCATTTTTGTGGTTACTGCAGTTTTCCTGCCTACGGCAGTTTTAATGAGAGTAGTTGTTCCGTAGAAAATCCTTACCTGGTGAATGATGAAAGGTACACTAATAGGGCCAACTAAGCTGATGGTATCTATGAAGTAGTATCCCTTTTCCCTCGTCACAACCGGTAATTGTTCTCGGGTCCATAGTGGGAGAATGCAGTTGAAGATATGAGAAAAACACTTCGCCACGGTGTAGAGTACCAATGATAATCTCCACCCTAGTAACATAAATAATATATATTAGTTTTAAATGAAATGTAAGTTGAATTTTATCTTGAATTTTTTCATTTTTACTTTCTTTTAGCTAATATGAATATAAGGTAATTAAATAATTGAGGAGGTTGAAAATTCGAAATGGAGATTTTGCGTTTTTTACGCGTTTTGAAGATGCTTATTCCAAAACAGTGGTTTCTGACCATTATTCGCCTGTCTGCCCGAAACCACTCTACAGCTGGGACTAAAGGAGATTACAAATTTATGTCGCAAGTTCTCAGTACCCTTCGTACTTCATAATAAGGTTTCTTAGTAAATCACGCATGAGCGAAATGAATGTTGTCAGATAACTTTTTAGGTTTTAAAGTAATTTAAATTTCTTTTTACGGTATTTAACTATCGTTGATTGAAGTGTTTTTAGAGGAAATATAAATCGTGTAGAACACACCCCTAGTCCTTTATAAGTATTTGAATGCAAAATCTGCGTGTTAAATGGAATTAACGAAGGACTAACTACCAAAATTGTACGATCTAAACTATATTTAAATTAACTTTTTTTTACGTCAAGCACTAATGAAATGCTTGTCAAAATCGAACAAAAGTGACTGGACTTAAAAATGCTTTATATAAATCGATTATACTTGTTTCGGAAATTAATTTTTATTATCTAATAAATATTCGCTGAAACAAGTTGTAAAACTGAATCATTCTTTCAAACGGGTCACTTTTGAATTTATTTATTGTAAATTCAGCATACACTTTAATTAAATATTCCTGATACTCTATAACAAGTATCTAAAAACAATTTATATTTTTTTCGTACCCGCTTGAATCAAAGAAGGTTTTGATTAATGATTAGAAATCTGCCAATATTCTCCATAGTACCGTTCGAAAC
The DNA here is from genome assembly GCA_023701765.1 of Hylyphantes graminicola. Lineage (NCBI taxonomy): Eukaryota > Metazoa > Arthropoda > Arachnida > Araneae > Linyphiidae > Hylyphantes > Hylyphantes graminicola. The sequence goes on from CM043119.1 coordinate 30,331,272, forward strand.
GTTCGAAAAAAAAACAACCTCGCTCTATTGTTTTAGGCCCAAAACTATGCATTCATCTCTATACACTGCTTGAGCCGATCCAAACAGTATTTAATTATAGTAATACTTGGTAACTTAGTTCAATAGAGTTGTAAATGCCAGTTTCTAAAAGTTTTGCGATACTTTTTATGTGGACGACGAAGTTTTTGAATACAAGGCAGTTAGTGCAAGTGTTAAGGCGAAGCACTTGGAATAAAAATTTCCTGTACTACTTTTTACCATAGAAAACATTGTATCATATCAGCTTGTCTCAACCGCAGTGACGTATCTAAATAATGCATGATAAATAAACAAGATTTACGAACCCAAGTGCAGACATATATTTAGTATTTTTAGCCATAGCTTTAAAAGCGAAATTTAAGGTACAGGTAATTCTGTTTTACGTTTGTGTATGCATGTTTTTAACCAACATTTTTTAAAAACTTTTTTGCAAATGTAGATGATCTATTGCATTGTATTTTTCTCGAACTTTGAATTCCTTTGAAATAAAAATCATTCAAATATCAGTTAGAATTTTTACAAACTGGCACACACTGTGAATTGCTAAAACCGAACAAAGAACTTGTTAATTATCCTTATATCAGTTTTACAAGACATGGTTTTTTCAACGCCTATGTTCAATTCAAGAACATCGAACAAAGCGTATCCCCTCCGAAACACCCCTCTGAACCCATTATCCTCATTAACAGTTTAGTTTTATCAGAAAACTATATCTAACAATCCCCTGCATTCAAGATTGAAATTTTTATTCATACCATCGTTGTATTTTTAAAAGTACTCTTCAGCTATTAAGCCTTTAACTGGGCTCTTTCATGCCTAGATGAGCGTGGAAGGGTTTAATCGCAGCAAATAAGGTTTTGAGGGACATAAGTTAAGGTTCTTACTCACTTGCTGTTGGAAAAAAGAAAAGTTTGTTGTAAAGTTTAATAATTAGGATATTTTTATTATTTTGTAAAGTGATCTTTTTTAAGAATTAATGAAAATGTTTTAAAGTAGTTGAATAGATTTTTTTTATTTAAAAATGGTCAATAATTATAAAATTTATTTTCTGAAAATAAGGATGTTGCACATTTTAAGAAAGTGTTTGATTAAAATGATATTTTGCCAAAGAAACATGCATTTTTCTGATGTTTCTATACGTCTCTTGAAGCGTCTAGATTTAAATTTGTTGAATTGATGGGCTTATAATATACAAGCATTTTAAAATTCAATATTTTAAAAATAAGTTTTTTATTTGAAGATAGTATCATTTAAGCCTCAATTAAGGGAATTTTTTTTAGTAAGTTTAACCAGAACAAAATTTGATCTTTCTGGAACTCGGGTTCATGTTTGAAACATTTCTTAGAATATGTTGAAATAAACGCCGCACTAGATCTACACGAGGACCATTGGTGACGGGGGTCGCAATTCAAAACCGCAGTCAAGTGACGAGCGACACCTGAATAGGCACCCATCTTAACTTTAACCCTTTCCGACCGGGCTTGCACAATCGTGTGGGTATTGAAGAGAATGTTCAAGCTCTTGAAAAATATCGATACCAAAGCAGCTGACTTGTACCATTCGTTATTTGTTAAAAAAAAGACTGTTTTAAGGAGTTGCTGGCCTTGATGCTGTTTAACGCATTTCTTTCGATAAAACTCCAAATTTAGTCTCATAATTTTAAATCAGCGCCAGCTGACGATCGCACAGTGGGGTATTTGGCGAATTTAGGCGGCCAAAATTATTTTTGATATTTGTGAGTTGTAAAATGATCTATTTCAATGCAAAAAGTTGTTTTAAGATACTTAGTTTGCATTTCGTGGATTTTAAATCAACTCGGGAGCTCTGTCTGTCCGTCCTTCTGTCTGTCCGTATTCTCCCTTCCAAAAGCGTTTCTATCTGTCGGATCTTAAAAATTCTTTTTTTGTTAGAAAGATATGAGCTCAGCGACTCATTTTTTTACTTTTTGTCTGTCAGACTGTACGTCCTGACCGGACATCTGTCTACTGTTTGTCGGAGAATTCCCCCCCCCCCCCCTGCTGACTATGTCCGTCTGTCCGTTAATTCCGAAATCGGTTATATCCATCGCCACAGTGGGGTAATTTATCGATTTAGATTTTAAAAAATACTTGTTGAAAATCTGTAAAATAATCTATTTCAATGCAAAAAGCTATTTTGAGACATTTAGAAAGCATTTTGTGGGTTTTAAAATAACTCGGAAGTTATTTTAAACTGCTCGCTGCGCTTGCCCCCAAGAATGGCTTAGAATTGCTTGCACATTTCTTGGGGATTGGCGATCATCATGCAAAAATAGACAAATTACATTAAAAGCAGTAAAGCAAATATTTATTTGAAAATAGTCATTCGCTTATTTTAAAGAAATATACAGGGAATAATTTTTAAATATCTACATAGCTATAACAAATAAACAATCATTTGTATTGAATAATTTCAAAACTTTTATACATATTAATGTAGCTATTATCAAATAAAAGGAGTAAAATATTAAAAAATAAAATTTAATACACTTTTACTAATGAAATAATTTGACAATTGAACAGTAGTAACATGGTTATACATGTTTATAGGTTTGCCTTACAACTTCGTACTGCCTCCTCGATAGGTCCGCTTCAATAAACATGGAAAGTGCTTGCAAAGGTTGCACTTTTGTGGAACATTCGGTTTAGGCTTAGGATTTCTTATAGGCCTTGTCGTATTTAATTGCCCTTGTCGTTGAGCTGATCATTTCTTTCAAAATTTTGGATGCTGTTCTTTTCCCTTCAGACTGCAGTTGAATCTGAAAAGCATAAAGTAGTTTCTCTTTCTCAACATCGCTTCTTAAACTTTCCGTTTTCCTTCTTTTGCTCCTTTCGCTAGAATCTGGAAATTCCTTCGAAGGACGCCCAGGTCTTGCGATGAATTTGGGAAACTCAATCTTACCCTCAAGCCTCAAGCCATTTCTTGTCATTGTTTTGAAATCTTTCCTCTTTACGATGTGACTTTTGCCATTTTAGTTTAAAAGAAGATTTAACGTATCTAAGTTTCCGTTTTATGTTGTCCTTATCGTCATTCGAATAGTCATGTTGGTTTGACAAATGTTGTTCAGCAAAATTGAGTTGTTCTTTTATATCACTATGTTTGCGTTGTTTCATCAAGTCAAAAATGTATTTTATTTTAATTAAAACGATACCCGATGATTCTGAAAGCAAATTATAAAGTATTTCCAGAAAAAACAGATCAGTTAAAAAAATTGTTATTTTGGACGAAGATAAACTTTGATACACAATATTTTCAGCTGCAAATATGCGCAGCCAATGTTTGCAGGTTCTTATAGAGGAAGAATTGTTCTTTACAACGATGCAAAAATTATGGCGCGATCTAGCGCGATACGCGTTCATAAAGCTCTTTATATTTCAGATATAGCATTTTAAATTGATGAAAGAAGGGTGTTTGATATACAATTAATTTCTACAATTAAATTTTTATAAAACAATTAAAAATTACGTTAAATATTCTTTTACTTACCTCCTTTAAAAGAATCCATCGTGAAATTTCGCAAAAAGTTGTCTAGAAAAAAATACAGGGAGCTGAAAGTTAACTCTCTTTGACGACACTAAAAACAAAAATGAGCTCCCCCGCAGAGGGTCAAAGTTCAACCGATAAGAAAGGGCCCCAGGGGGCGCTGTGGGTAAAGAAATGTGCGGTATCGCATTCTTTGTTTATTTCTTCAAGTCATGGCATCATTCTTTTTTGTCTCAGTCAAATTTCGGAAAATCGACTTTTGGCCGCCTAAATTCGCTAAATACCCCACTGTGGATCGGTCGAAAAGGTTTAAGAGCGACATATTTCAACCGTTTGTAAAAATTTCAGCTCCAAGTGCAACAGTTCTTTCAAAAGAACACCCCTTCACAAGCCCAACAACAAACAACGCAAGTGGAAAAGATTAATTATTTTCAGTACTTGAACCGTAGAAGGCGGAAGCTCGAGTAATTGAATGTCAGTGGACAGTTTGGAAAATTCAAAGTATCGATGCTCGAGTTCGGGGTTAGTGCTGCTTGTTTAATTAAGGCTGCTTGATGTCCCAATTTGGGCAGTGTTCCGACGGTGCACCAGGGTTAGCATGCTCCTTTTTCCGTACTGGCTCTTAATTAAAGTACTTTTAAAGTTTCAGCACACTGAAAAGGATCTTATTTGAATAGATGAATGTTAGAAGGGATCAAGTCCTTAAGTAGATTTCCTTACACGTGTCTTCGTTCATTAATCTGTTACTAGAAATGACAACGAAAGGAATTTTTCCCGTGGATTTGACGCCGTTTTACAATTAGACAATCATTCGAATAAATGATTGGTTTCGTTTTTTATAAATCGAGATAGAGAGAGAGACAGAGAGAGAGAGAAAATCATCATAATCAAATATTATCTCTAAGTGTGTGCTTTAAGGGAGTATATTTGTTGATGGAAGATCAAGACTGATTTTTATTCTTTTTAATTACATGATTCTCAACTTGACATAAGAGTAGTAGACAGATATTGAGGGTCCTAGAGATCTGTAAGCTACAAATAAATTAAAGATACGGATATGCAATCTACTTAGCTCCAGAAAAAAAAACTAACATTCTCTAGTGTTTCCCGACATCAAATAAACACTTGACTCGTTTCCTTTAAGAGGTCTATTTTTTTTACCTTCATCTAAAGACATGACACTAGTATATGTTGTATTATGTCACATTTCTATTTCAGTAGAACTTGAATTACTTGATTTCCGATTCTGACTGCCTTAAATACAATAGTATCATTCCGCATTATTTATCAATACATCCTTCCATACCGTAAGCTTAACATGTAAAACTTTTGATAAACAATCTTTATTTAAAAAAATAAATTTGATTAGAATAAATGGAGTTCTACTGTACTAATTTCCGTTGTATTCTATCTTAGTTGTAGATCTCGCCACTGGACAGATTTACAAGGCCTACGGTATTGTGCTAAATTTTTGCCAAGAGGCTGACAATAGGCAGCCAAAAATTCTATGAACCTTGTATAATTTAAAATAAGGGGGCGTTGCCCAATGATTTCTATATTCAAACTGTCTAAAATACTTCTAAAAATTTTTGCTACTTAGTAATCATGCGTAAGAAACTAGAGAACCTAATAACATAAGTTTATTTGCATAATTTCTTAAAAACACCCAATTATGAGATTAATGGCAAATTTCTATCCAAGCCTATGAGAGGGGGCTGGGGAGCCCAGTCGGTTAAGCACTAGCTTAGGATGCGGAAGGTCCCAGGTTCGGGTCCGGGCATCGCCAAAATAGCTACCGACCTATAAACGGCCCGTGCAGCCAAAAATGTCAGACGAATAATACCCGTGTAAGGGAGTGCACGTTAAATATCCTTCAAAGTCCTAACGTTGCGTACGATGTAGCCCTTAGCGGTTGCGTTGGGTGCCGATTCAGGTGTAGCTCAGTCACCTGACTGTGGTTCTAAAATACGAAGCCCGTCGCCAATAGCCCTCGTGTAGCTCTAGTGCGACGATAATTCAAACCTAACCTAACCAAGCCTATGAGGCCTTTTTGGGTATCATCTCTGTTTTTGTAGCCTTGCAGATGAGGTGATAATTAACAGAGATTGTCCAAGCCTAATGCATATTTTGCAATAGGGTCTATTTTTAAAAAGTTTGGTGTTTATTTATAAACCCCAGAAAAAGACTTAGTCGAGTGATTTGGTTTGACTGAATCAATGTCCAAATAGTGATGTACTAGACTTATAGTCAATAGGCCTCGTAGGTTTGAATCACAATAAAGTGATGACAGTAGTATGTAGGTAAAATATCCGGAACGACTTAAAGTTTTAGCGCGTCCCAACTTCAGTCAAAATCTTAACGCGATTAAGATCCAGCTGTTTAGGATCAATTATCAGAATCATACACATGCAAAATTCTCGACTTAAGAGTTGGGCCATGACTTTCTACATGGATCGAAAGCATGGAACTCAATCATGCTAACCACACAATATTACAATCCCGATATTTAATAATGTTCAAGGGTAGATGCCCGTATTTCCCAAGTTGTGTGCTTGATCAGAGACCAGCTTTTAAACCTTCATCAAGTATGACATACAAAGACTGAATTTTTACTGACACACGGAGAGAAAATGCACCAAGGCGATGTTGGGAATTGAACCAACATCGGTACAGTGCGCAGACTGTTATCGTTATGGGTTGCGATCACACCTACTCAGCCACCTGGGCCCTTATAATGTTAACTTTTGGATAACACCTACCTATATAAGGCGAGAAGAATGCGTGCAGCAGGCACACCGTCCCGCTTAAGGCACCGAATAGAAATGCTGGGCACCTGCGCCCCGCGCACTGGATAGTCATGGCTGCCAGCACCACCCCGACCAGCTCTGCGCCGGCGCACAAGGCGAAGCTGAGCTGGATGCTGACGTTGGACGGCACCAGGACAGAGTAGTATGTGAGGCCCAGACAGGCTGTGGACGAGAGGGACCTGGGAAAGAATCAAATTTTTTAAAAATTTCTCTTAAAAAAACAGTTTAAAAGAACATTTTAGAATCATAGTATGGTTATGCTTGTCTAAAACCGAATTATATTTTCTTGACGCAAAGAGTATTTCGAAAGATAGTTGTATTCATTTACTGCTTGAGAAAGAAACATTTTTGCCGTACAGCAAAAAAAGTTTTATTTCTCTCTCAGTACCAGGTGCTCAGAAACTCCCAGCACCTGGTGAAATTTTTTACCATTAACCTGCGTTAGTAAATTTAAGTTTTTTTTAAAAAAACTAAATTTCTTCTTGATGGGCTGCTGCTTTTTTTGGATTTCTTTGCAGACTCATTTAATTTGCAAAAACTGATAGATTTTTTTGTCGGATCATCTAAGTGGCTGTCGCAACTAATTTTGACCGTACGAAAATTATTGCGAGGTTAATATGGATTTTGATGTATGCCAGCGTTTTAACTTTGTTGAAAGTATATATGCCAATTAAACATTTAAACAATTCTTTTGCTTACTACATAATCTTATGGCATGCTTATAGTTCAGGTATATTAGATACAGTTTTTGATAGTTAGATGAAAAAATATGCAATTGTCTAAGAACTCGCTATTTTAAATTCTATTTTCTTGAAAAATTAAACTTTTCAAACTGACTTAATCTGTACTGGTATTTGCAACTTTAAATTATTTTTAAAAGCACATCACAAAACTTTTAATAAGTAATTGCATATTTAAAACATTTCAATTAAAAATTAACACTTGTCTACACCTTGGAATGGGTAGGTAATTAATTCAGTCTAGAAATTGAACTTAAATTGGTTTCAAATCATTAAAACCGTTTATTATTAAATATATGCCTCTATCTATACAATCAATGGTTTCGTAAATTATCAAAATTCCATCCAAAATCCTTAATCCACACATTAAATTATTAATAAACAAAGGGCTTGTCAAGCAAACGACAATCTGACATTCATCAGAAATGTTTCGACGCGTTGATAAACACATTGTCCGCAATGTTTGAAAATGGACTTATGAAATCTCGCTTAAATATTTAAACATCGTGTGTTTGGCGAAACATTACTGGGGAAGTCCCCGCATATTTATATTATTCAGAGAGTGCGATGGAAATATGCAAAATAGGCTTTTTGGTGTTCCGATTCCTTTTATCGGCTGTCGAGCAAAGTAAAGTGAGATGTTTTTGTGATGGCATAAATATTTGCGAAGCTTTTAGAGTGAATCATATTTTCTTTGACGCATTTCATGACTTCTAAGAGTAATTTTCTTTTGAAGTATTCTGAAAGTTTATTTTTTTCGTTGTTTCCCAGACGGTATAGATACAATTTATTTTTACTTTCAATTTGCTAATGAGATACATAAATAAACGAAAGTATGGAAATGGGATCGAAAATCTGAATAAGAGAGTTTATGTTTTCTATACGCTTTTGAGGCTGCTGTTTCTAGTAAAGTGTTTTTCGTACATTTGTTCGTCTGTCAGACTGCCTGCTTGTTTGAAACCTCTCTGCAGTGTAAACTGAAATAGTTAAAGACTTCTTATTTAGTACATGAGTTTCTATAACCTGTCGGATTTAATAATAGAATTTTTCGAGAATCTCGCGCATGGCAAAATAGCTGCCATTGAACTTTTTTGTTATTAAAGTTATTGAAATTACCTTTCATGGCATATATTTACTTTTTAATGCATCAATTAATTGAGTTCGAATAAAAAGTCATGTACACTCCGCGATATTTTCAACGACAAGAAAATAAATATCTTCTCTTTTTTATTTTTATCTTTAATTTCTACAGTAAATGTCTCATTTGCGTTTTAGGACCTATCACTCAAATTAAATCTTAATTTTAAACGTCTTGTTCCTTTCACTACAGTCAGGAGATGACATCAGTACCCCTAACTGGAAATAGGCACTAAAATTTAAGTGCCATATTTTTTTTTATTTAAGTTACCTTTTACACGGAACTCTAATTTTTCATTAAAATTTGCTGTTTTCAGTATAATTTTAAAAAAAAAGAAATGAAAACAAAAGCCGTTTTAAAATTAGCTTCTGATATGCCGAATTAATGATGTAGTTGATTATTATAGTAAACAGGTTAAATAATGTATATAAAATGAAATAGAAAGTCATCTAACATTAAATTTTGTTTAAAATAAAAAATATACAGCTATTTGAAAAATAAATTTGGAATCCGAAGACCCGTAAAACTCCTATTGATTTAAGACTCAATACAATCTGTGAGGTATCTCTAATAATAATTATAGTATTTAAATGCAAGTTGCGCATGATTAAACGAAACAGCCGTTAATGTCTGAAATTATTTTCAAACAAGAATCGACTTATTGATAAAGTGAACACGAGTTAGAATGAAGCAACCAAAAATATGGATGACAGTAGCTTACTAAAAAAAACCCCAATCAAATCTTCTTTATTTTCTTATGTTTAGTTAACATTCAAGAAAAAAATTCGCGTGCCTGACTTTTTTCGATTTATTTTATTATTTTTTATAAATAATATTTATTTTTCACGGAGTATTTTGCGGAAAACTGAACATTTTTCTTTATCTGAAAATTATAGAAATTCTTACTTCAAACCTTTCGCATTTCTAACTCGTTGATATTGATCAAATCACAAGGGAATTAGAGATTTTGACATTTATAATATAATTTTACCAACATTGAGTTTATTTTTTTTCACATAGCTAATATTGTAATATTCCATAGAAATAATTTAAAATGAACAAAACTTATAAAACCACAATTTATATATTCTTAAACATATTTTAAAGTGAAATCATAATAGAATTCTCAATTGGATTTCGATGTATTTACTTCCTTTATTTTGGTTAATATTTACACTTAAATAATCATTTTTATAAAAATAATCCTAAATATTTGTAATGTTTAGGATTTTCTTTACAGTTATTTTAACATTAACTTTCGTACATTATTTAAAAAAAATTCCTATAAATTCCTTTTTAAGCAATTATTGTATAATCACAGTACGTTGCGTCACCAAAAAATACGTTAATCTATTCTTATCAAATTTTTGTTGTGAATATCTGATCTTCCGCATCATTACATATTAACATGTAAGTCATCGACGTCAAGATGTTGTCCCCAGATGTTACTACAAAAGAAAAATAGGAATGGCGGTAATGCATTTTATTTGCTTTTATGTATGGAAGGCGACTATTTCCACGGCTCAAGACTGCATTAAGTAAAATATAGTTAACTTAAAAATTAACATCTAGAAAGTTTTTGTAAAAAAAGGTTACTTAAAGATATAATTTAAACACAAGTTTCTTTTCGGTAGTAACTTATTTTAGTCAATTTATAAGATTTTGAATTTTGATTTATTACCCTAGAAAATTTAATAATTTTTTAAGTTATAATTATTATTAGCATTAATTATATATACTTAAAAAATTTGGGTATTACGTATGCATTTTATATTCTAATTATAATTAGTATTATTGATGTTATGATTTTTATTTTTATTATTTTGTAAATATTATTTTTTAGAGCAATTTTGGGCATTCTTTGTTACCATTTCGCTTCATTACGAATAAGTATTATACTGATTTATTTGTTACACTTCCCTTGTCCGGGAAATAATAAAATATTAGATACGATTTTATAGAATTAAATTCAATTTATAGCATAACAAACTTAAACTCTTGATCGTGAGACTCAGTAATTAAAAATATTATAGCAACCTCAATTCCCTTACTTAGCGAGTTATGTAGCAAAATTTATCTTGGTAGGTTTAAAATTGCTTTTAAACACGACGATTGGAATTTTAATGTAAACCCAACTACTTTTAGTTGGATAAAGCCCAAAATATATACAATTCTTTGAGTTAATGTAAAGTATTTGTTAAACAAACATTTAAGAATTTGCATAGGATGTTTTAGAGTATCAGACACTCTTTTAAGAAAAGTTAATCGTAAATGAAAGTTTGGTATTGATTATATATGTATATATAAACTCAGCGTGTGTAGTAGCATGGTAATCTTTAGTAGGGACTTTCAACGAATCCAATTACAATATATTTATTTGCTTAGCGATTTGGAAGTTTGCTTTCATTTTAAATATTAAATTTTTTTTATTTCAATTATAAAAAATATTGTTAGAAAAATTAAATACAAGAAAATATAAAGTTTTAAAATAAACTTACTGTTTTTTGTACGGTACATATAAGATAACTGCTAAGCGATCTTTTTTAAGGCATCTTTTTAAAATTTATAATTGAGTAAACTTTGCAATGATAAATGTATTCATATTTACTGGTTATTTGCAATTTTTCAAAAAATTGTAAGCCTTTAGTCTGTTATTTTGAGACGAAACAAACAATAAAATACAAATTGTGGCACATCGTTTTCCTTTTATTTTGCCGCGGGCAGGTAAACAGCAGTAACTTCTATCATGACTTGGACCAGTTTTGGAAGCATTCAATTACGATAACAATTAAGAAAACATACTGGAAAAAACATTTCAGATCAAAAATGGTACAACTAATTGTAGCGATTACTGCAGTTAACCTGCCCACTGCAGTATTATTTCGAAAAAGAGATTTCAATGCGGGAATTGCTTAGGGAATGTATAAACATTATTCATTTACTCAGTTCAACCCACGCCCTTCTCTCGAAACCAATTCCCTTACTTAAGTATTAACCTAAATTTCATATTCGGTCAAATTTTTAAAAAACAAATTGATATATATTATTATATGTTCAAATGTACAAATTGATCTAAATGTTTTTCTATACTTACGAAATAAAGATAAGCAGGATAATCTTCCTCCTCATATTACAAGTACTCATAAGATCACAAAGGGTATGGCCACCCGTATCGCTTTGCTTATCCTCTTGTAACGCAAGCTCTACCCGAAATCGTCTCTGAAAAGTAAAATAATTAAAAATCACAATTTAATTTCTGATGTAAAAAAAATTATTGATAGCATTTTGTTATATACCGTGTTAAGGTGGGCGAGTACCCAAAATTCTAAAATTTTAACTATTACTTTAATATTTTCCAAATTTATCACAGTCATTTCAGATATAATGAACAATGCTTTTTGGGCAATTTTTTTTATTTAAATATAATTGATTTATTTTAAACGGTGTTTTTCAACTAAAAAAAGGGGTTTACGCTAACACTTCTAGCATAAAAAGGTTTTACATTAATTAACCTGAAATGTTTTACAGATGCTATATCAATATATATCTGTGCCATGAACCTCTAACATCTGGTGTAAATATAAAAGTTTTTTTTTTTAAATGGCCAAGTGTAAGTTAACTGAAAAAAATCTTTTTTGTGTGGTTAATTTATAACATTTTTCTTAATGACTTCTTTTCTTGTAATTTGTATGCAACTCTAGAGGGTCATTGCATGTATCAGTTCAAAACGAAGAATTTAACACATAACTAATGTTTTTAGGAGGAAAATTCAATGTGGTAGACTTGTTAGCGTAAACCTCTTTTTTTAAGTTGAAAAACACCGTTTAAAATAAATAAATAATATTTAAATAAAAAAATGTCTAAAAAGTATTATTCATTAAATTTGAAATCAGTATGCCAAATTTGGAAAAGATTTATGTAATAGTAAAAAAGAATTTTAGGTATTCGCCTACCTTAAATGTTTAATTATCAATGAGTCATCATTATTATTAAGTATACAAATTACTAAATATATGGTTTTAAATATAAAACTGATGATGGTATAAAATTTCTAGAATGTTTATTTTTTTGTATAGTTAAAAGATTCTTCATTCTAAAAAATTGCAACGTTAAACAATCTTATCGATTTTTTTCGTCCATGTTGTATTTTAATGGAATATATTGTACGTCCAATTGTAATACTGAGAAGTTTAGAATTGAATTTATAACTTTATGTTGTCTTTATCCACATAAAATATGACGGGTAAATTTGATTTGATCATTCTATTGTCAAACGGCTTTTTTAATATTTCAGAAAAACATCCCGTCTCATTTCAAAAATAAATGCATTATATCAAAATATATTTTGAGCTGATTCATTTTTTTTTCGAATTAAATTTAAAATATTGGCTGGCAGAATCGAGTTTATTATATGAAATTAGTTGCACACTTTAAATGCATTAGATAAAAAAGTATTTAATATAGCTTTAGTTAATTATTATATGCACAGAAATAGTTATCAATATATATTTTGCGAAATTGTAAAATTCTAACTACGCATACAAAATATTGCTACATAGTGGAATTAAAAGAAATATATTCTAAAAACATGTTAATTTTATTGCTGAATGTTTTTAAATAATCATATAAACTATTATTTGTTATAACTTTATTACACTGTCAAAAATTTGGAGCGTTGTTAAATTTAACATATATGGTTATAGCAACCACAGCGGCTGTGTGGGAAAATATATTTCAGGTGTTGGGGTGAACTATTTCTCAGGGTTTTGTTTCTAAAAATTTAAAAATGGTTCAACTCAATACCGAAAATATGGTGAAACAAGTTACGTTACTCTGGGGAAACCAGACGCACGTTTTAACAGTGTATTTTAGAACAGAATGCAAAATGTATTCTTATATCATTGATGCTGAACTACCAGAATCAGTTTTATGCCTTTTTTTGAATCAGTAACTTTTAAAACGTAAAGAAAATACAAAATATCCATTTAGAATTTTCGCTAAAAATGTCATTATTCTACAATTCACGTTATGCAACTGAAAGTAAAAACGTAAATGAGATAATATCTCCCAAAGGTCTTATAAGAGCGTTCAAATGGGACTAAATAAACACTGACACATCATGTAATTAATTGCAATTTATTTTAAGAACCCAAAGGTAGGTGACAGAATCTGTCACTTCCACACAACACTTAGATTATCACATTAAGAGATAACACTTAATGTTTTTCAAGATGTTAAATTATTTGTGTTTTAAAAGAGAAATCAGCAGCTACACTTAAAAATATAAGTTCCTTTTCCCCATTAAGTGTAAAATATTAAGCTGATAAAAAAATCATGGTTTAATGGGAATAGTTTAAAATGGAATCTAACAAGATTCTATATCGAGCATAATGTAATTAACTAAATTGACTACACAATCAAAAGAAGCAAATAAATTATTGCCTTCTGCGGTAACATTTAATGCTAAAAAAACGCTGCCCTTTATAGAGATATCGGTAACTACATAACGCTTTATGGTCTTTCTCTCCCATTCAGTATAATATATCAAGGTGCATGAAAGTAAAGATCAATCAAGCTGTAATGGAAGCTTCCGAAGACGGAAAAAATGTTTATCGCAGAGTAATCACATAAAGTTGCTGCGCCAGATCCAAATACTCATCATATAGGATCTTATGTGATAGCAAATTCCTTTCTATGACCTCAATTCGTCAAATTGGTTCTCCTATAGTCGTAAAAGTTAATCTTTAGTAAAAAGGTTTTATGTTATATTAATGTTTTTTGTTGTGTATTCTCCATGATTTGAAGCGATCCCTTGTGGTTCAGCGTAAATAACTAAAATTGATTCGTAATAGTAGGCATTGTGTAAAATCTATTTTGTCTTAAGTTTTCATTTTTTTAAAAAGGGTAGGAATTTTTTCTTTAGTGTAGAAAGTCACCCTTTGATTAATAAAAAGTTACCAGAAAATAAGGTTTTCGGAAGTATTGTGTAGCTCTATTTAAGCATTTTACTATGTTGATGATTCAACCATAAACATAAGAAGATACAAAAAATTAAATAGTGGGACAATCTTTAACTTTAAAAATCCATATTTTTGAGTTTTTTTAATGGTACTTAATAGTAGAAGGTATGTGAAGCATGTATATAATTTAGATGCTATGTATTGAAATCAAAATGTGTATCTATTAGTTTAATTTGTTTTACTTAATCATATTAAATTTTTCACAAAAAGATTTCAAAGAAAATTGATCGAATCTCCTGAAAATAATAGAGTTCAGTTGTTACAATTTAAAAGAGTTTACATTCACAACGATAGTTTCTCTACTAGTTCATTTTCTTTAAATCAAATTTTGAAGCAAAAAAATAGATGCCAAACTATTTGTACGGTAGTTTTTATAACATTTACAATTTTTTTAAAACTAATCCTTCTGAACTATAGCTAATAAAAAGAAATTAATAGTTAGTAATTTTAAGTGGTTCCTGTCACAAGCTCAAAGTAATTCTCTATTGATTATATTGTCCCAACTTCAGATTTTGAAATATACTCTCAATGTGAAGCAACACATGCGTGTCCTGAACTCTTTTCAAGAGATTTTATCCATTTAAAAGTAAAAGCTTTTAAAATTTCCCAACCATAAATAATAGTATTTCTCTTCGACTTACTTTTAGACTGACCACATAGTCTGGCGACAGTCCTCTCCCGTTCGTGGTGGCAATGTTCCTCAGGAGCCTGCCCGTCTCTTCGTAGCGTCCTGTCGTCAGCAGCCACTTAGGAGATTCTGGAAAAACCCTGACAAACTGCTCGATTATGGTTCATGGAATCACTTGATATCAACATACTATGAAAAACTTTTTTTGAGTTAAAGTTTTTTTTTAGTTCTTATAAATGAGTTCAAATAAGTTATCCGGTAAAAACTTATTTGTAACTATACGCATTTTATGATTCATTTTTTAATTATATCAAAACTTAATACTATAAAATATTTGAATATTGAGCATGAAAATTTCGATTTGATGGCTAAATTTCAGCTACGATTACTCAGTGAGAAATTTTAGTTAAAAAATTTAGTTAAAGAGAAATTTAAGTTTTAGAAAAAAGTAAAATAAGTTAAATATTATATTCTAAAAATTATTACGTAATGGATTTTTCAAATAAAAAATAGAAAAAAAAAATCTTTAATGAAAGTTATGATTGTAAAACCATAACCATAACGTAGTTAATTTTATAAACTGCATTAATTTCAAATTTAGTTTTTGAGATATTTTGTACTTAGTGTTATGTGAAATAAATTAACTATGATTTTGGTAGGTAAATATTTTTTCCTTAGAAAACTAAACTCAAAACTTAAAATAATATTTATTTCATCCTTTAGATGAAAGACTTTTTTTATCATAAAATAGTTATTAAAATTAAAAATAAACTTCTATACCGCAGTCTTTTATAAAATAAAGTCAAAAAGTTTTGCTTTCGTCGCATCTATGTCTCGTATCTTCTATGTTCTGGTATTCCCCATACGAAAAAAAGCCTTTTTTTTAAACAGAAGTTTGAACACTACTTCAATCCACACACACAGCATTCTACACCACAAACAATTTTTATTTCTTCCATTTCCGTCCATCTAACCAAAGAAAATCTCTTCACCGTTAAAAAAGCAAAGGGGCACAAAGCCCAGGAAAACAACTTTACGTGTCCCCTTAACTATCAGTTCAGGGTCTTGCAAGAACGCACAAAGCCAGCGATGTCTGGTCGTGGCAGTTAATACAAAACGTTTTTATGTCTGCGGGCGTCTTTTTATTGATAAAAAAAGGATTTTGCTTTTTCGTGGCATCATCTTTTGGCTGGTAAAAATAATGGTTGGCTAACATGAAGATGACCAACTGCAAATTTTAACGATCCTGGATCATTAAAAGTTGTCTTTTCTGGCTCGACGAAATATCATTCATCAAAAGTTTTTGCTGTGAATCAGTACCTTTTTTTTGCGTATGGCAGTGTAAGCATTATGTTGAAATAAAATTTTATATTGCAATTTCATGCGTTTACATACTATTTTATTAGTATATCAATGAAATTTAAAAAGTTTTCAAAGTGAAATAGCAAAGAAGGTCATACTATTTTACTTATAAGCATGAGAACTGACTAACAGACTTTCTTTTCTAAAAAAGTATTATTTAAAACACTTTGTTTTTATTGTTTTGTCAACTGATACAAAATAAATTTAACAATTTTAACAAAAACTATTAAAAAAATAACTAAAAAAAAACTATTAAAAAAGAAAGAAGCATAAAAAACTATCTAACTGTGGATGTTAAGTATTTTAATGACTTTCATATTTTTCAACGTTCTAAATTTACTCTTATGATCATTTACTTTAAATTATAATTCAGCTTAATGTACATTACTGAAAGTAAAACATCATTAAGAAAAACTTTTCACTCGAAAATGAGCCACATATAAAACTCGACACTTGTTTCCGTGCGTCTTTTAAATTATTTTTAAGCAAATGTAATCAAGAAAACAAACTTAATAAACACACACATCATTTATAAACGGAATTTAAAAATAATAAACATATTTTTATTTACAAAAGTTGATAATCGGAGAACAAACATTCGTGACAGGTCCACTCGTTTGAAAATAGATCATCAAAGTAAAGTCTCGAAGTTAATTACACTTCATTCTTTCAGTACTTCTATAGAAAAACAACCGATCCCTAATGTTGTGACATGTAACAACTGTCCTTTTTCTTCTTAGATTCAAATGTGAATCTCTAAATGTGAAAAAGGGGTTAAATTCAATGGGAAGCTTCCCAATACGCTCTTTCCTATCAGCATTTTAGTAAAGTATTAGTTCGTATGGAAATCTCTCAGAGGACTCGATCCCTTTTTACATTTATGACTTATTTAAAATTCTTTAAATTCACTAAAACAGAGAAAACTTTTAATTCCCGTCGTTTTTTGTGTGTTAAAAGGTTTCTGATGCCCTTTGTTCGGGCCAGTGACAAACTTTACATAAAAAGAATTCAGTCCAATTAAGCCGGTAAAGTAATTAAGATAAATAATTAAAGGAATACGCATTTGAGGCTAAGGCTTAGGTTTTTTTTGGAATAAAATTACAAGACACATGGTCTCAAGAATAAAATGAAAAGTGTCTTTAGCTTGGGTTTGAAGTTAATTATTTTAAAGAAGTTTAAATACATGTTATTCTTTGAAATTGGGTTTAAAAAATATCTTATATTCACTGAATGCCGATGAACTAGAATTCTTAAATTAAAAATAAGTTTATGGGTGGCGTAAAATTAATTTATGGCAAATGAACGTGTTTAATTTTTGATATTTTTTAAAGCTTAACAACATAAAAGGTTTCAATAAAAAACGAATTTTAAATGTGTCTCAAACACGTTTAAGTGACAAGTTATTAAAGCTTTTTTTAGAACATGTCATCTGAATGAAAGTAATACTTTTTAAAAACAATATACGGTTACTTTAAGTTACTTTACTCGACATATAGAGTGGATTTAAAGTCAATAATTCATTTTAACTATTAATGAATAGTTATTTAAATACTTAGCATATATTTTCCATCCTATTTAAAATATTAAAAAATACTACTTAGCTAATGGCGTTATTAATAACCTTAAAATAGTTTCAAATTGATTACATTAATTAAATAATACCGCTTCATAATTTTAAAATCTTCATTAAAAATGAATCAAATCAGGATAGTTACTTATGAATTTACATAATTACTTCGCTCCTCGGGGTAATAAGCTTTAATTAAAAGCTTAATCATGTTGGATTTGAATGAAATCTGTCATTTTTTTCAAAGTTTTTATGCAAAGAGTATTATTTTCCAAAATTATTATTGGAATTCGAGCAGAAAACATCATTAGTCATCGGGAAAATGATTAATTGCTTAATTTTTTTTGCTTTCACACTTACCGCAGAGCAATACCTTTTTTTTTGAAGAATGGCTGTGAAGCAATATGTAAAGGGTATTTTTAATGAGTTTTCGGTGAAATAGATAATCGTTGTACGTTTAATTGAGATCAATTTACCTTAAATAGTTTAATTGGAAAAAGTTTAAAAATGTATACTATACAATTATTTTTTAACTACTATTAAAATAGAAATTATCAATTGAATTAAAATATTTTTTTAAGCTTATTTAAATTTTAAGTACATGAATTTATGTAAATCATTGTAATTCAATTGCGTTTGTCAATAGCAGAAATTTATGTTCCCATAATTAAATAAATTTTTCAGAAAACTATTAATCAGTTATGAATGCATACTTCTACACCAATAAAAAATTTTAAATTTTTTTTATGTATTACTGTTTATATTGAATCAAACAAGCTTTGTTTTTGATCTGTTAATATATTTTTTATTAAAACCTTAAAATCTTCAAATCGTAGTTTTTTTTTTAAAAATAACAATTAAAGAAATGATATATTTGACATCACGAAACAGATACTTTTTTTAACTCTAAATATCTAAGAATACTTTTCATAATTAAACGGTAAATAGTTTTATCTTACAAAATATCCAATTATAATGTTAAAAGTGAATTTTTCAAAAGAGCTGTATCAGCTTTTGAAATACAAACTGTAAATGCTACAAACAAGAGTGATACAACATACCTGAGCGCAAATATATTTCTAGACTTCATGCGCAATTTTTCAAAAATTTCTATTAAAAATAATTAAAATTCAGATAACTAACAAAATAAAAGAATGCATTGTTTAATTTCAAGATAATTCCATTTTATCTTTATTTCCACTGTTTTATAACACATTTTCAGGAGTGAAAGTAGACCGTAAGTTTAATAGATTGTTGTTCTTGAAACTGAAAAATACTATAAAAAAACTATACAAAAAGCCAACAGAATTTGCGGAAGAATGAAAATAGAAAATTCTAACAACTAAATGTTTTAATTAGAACTAAATGTTTGCATTTCTAAAAGCCAAATGGAGGACCAAGGTTACACTACTAGTTGCACTAAATTAAATTGAAGACAAACTTAACATTAAAAAAGTTATTGTTTCCATTATTCTATAAAAACAGCCACTTTCATTACGTAAAAAATAGTCCATTAACGATTTTCAGTTTTTGCTGCAGCATTAAAATCGAATGCGATATCATTTTTTTAAAAAAAAATTGTATTTCCCACAAGGGATAACGTCTTATTTCTTAAGGCATTCACTATAAGGGGCTTAACGCTAGACATTTTAAAGTGTCAGAAACAGCAGAAGCGAAAGACTCTTTCACGATCACGCCTTTAGATAGAATACTCTGCAAGGAAACCGAATATGTTACTAATGGGACAACCGTGTCCCAGAGAGAGGAGATTTTTCTTGTTGATTCGAGATCCCGATTCCCACTTGAAACGTGTCCCTGGAGATTTTCGCACAAGTGGGGCCTTTCATTGAAACACATACGTGGAAGGAGGTTAGGTTAGGTTTGAATTATCGTCGCACTAGAACTACACTAGGGCTATTCATACGTGGCAAAAAGGGATCATGTGCTTGTTAAATGTTGGATTGAGGGTGCCAAGTTTGATTGAAAATTATTGTGATTGTTTTTATGTAAATACTTTAGTTTAGGCGCATAACAGTTAAGTTTATTAATGTAATCAAAAGAATCAGAATGTTACTGGATTGGAAATATAAAAACACACCGCTCATCTGTCATTTAAATTTAGGTTAATAATTTCATCATTGCATTTTCTTAATTAAAAAAAAATAATTTATATTTTTAGAAATGTACGATGGTTTTTTACCAATGGAGAAAACTTTAAATTATTCACTAAGATACGAATGTTAGGACATTCAAAGGGTAAATAATGAATAATAACTAACTTAAAAGAACTAAAATTCATTAAAATGCCAAGATGAATGCAAATTACTAATAACTTTGAATTAAGCTTATTATCGTACAAAAACTACGTGATTAGAAGAGAACTCTAATAACTAAAGATTGTTTTTTCCAAAAAGAAAGTAATATAACCAAAAAAATATTCATTTAGAAAACTGTTTCGCTTAACAATGATTTTATGATAAAGATTCGCAATTTTTATAATTTGTATTGTTAAGCTTTTAAATATATCCGAGAAAACGAAGCTTGTGTAGCACATAATTTGTAACAATCAATGTTAAAAATTGGTTTCAAATAAAGCTTGCATTTAAATTTGCAACAATTTAGTAGATAAGTAATAAACAACCTCTTTGTTTAATTTCTTTTCGTTGCAGGATTTACGAGACCAAACCTGGGAATTGGTATGTTGCTTAACTTTGAATTACAGCTTACAAATGGTATTAGCTTATTTAAACCACGGCCTATTCAACTTACAAAACCCAGAAGATCCCCCAAACACGTGTGCGGACTAAAAGTTTGACGTCACTGTTCCTAGTGTCATTGCACATAAGTTAAAAAAAACCTGATCTCAAAACGTTTTTGGAACCAATGGTTTACGGGTGACTTTATTTTTAGAGTTTCTATGTGGTTCATAACAGGATTCTTCTGTCTGCGGGAGCTTCTTTGGCGTAGTAAAAAAGTAGGTTGTGTTAGAACAGAGTGTGAATATATGTACCACTTCATTTAAATTGGTAGTGAAGTAGTTTTGCATTTTCTATGGTAGGCATAGAACGTTGTCAATTTAACCGATTTAAACGTGGTAATCTTATAGCAGTTAACAAAATAATCTTAAAAGTTAAATCAATTGCTATATATACTGCAATATGAATATTAAAGCGTTTGTACAATGAATGATATTTTTTTTGTTGAAATATTAATAGTGATACTTGCATTAGTTTTGTTTATTCTAACTACTCGGTCAATTACAATTATAATATCGCGTTCATAGTTAATTTGCAATTGAGATAATTATGAGACAAAGTGGTTGTGGAGTAACTATTAGACAATCATCATAATTTTCGTCTATAATTGGACAAAGTACTATTTCAAGAAAAATCCAGAATCTCCAGAAAGCTTATTTATTGATTTCGTGTTATAAAGGAAATAGGAATAATTGATACTACTTATTATAAGGAAGATTAAATGGCACCTAGTTATTACACATTTTAAATAATACAAATGTTTATATAGATTTTTTAATATATTAATATAATGTATAATTGGTGAAAGAATAATATGTAGTATGTAACAAAAAATAATGAAACGTTAACCTATGGATATGAGGAGTGGAAATTTATAATTATGAAGATGCATACTATAATTTTGATGGTACGATTTTTTTTTTACAATAATTTTACTTGAAAATTCTAGGATGAACGCAAGATGGCAAAGAAGGAAACCATCAGGGGGAAAAGAAGGTGGAAAAGAAAGAGCAATTGAAGAATTGTAGAAGATGAAGGGAAATTTCGAATCGTGTAGTTGCACACGATTAGATATTTCACTTCAAAACTACCATTGGGAAAGGAGAAGATGGAAAAGAAAGAGCAATGGAAGAATTGGAGAAGATGAAGGGAAATTTCGAATCATGTAGTTGCACACGATTAGATATTTCGCTTCAAAACTACCATTGGGAAAGGAGAAGATGGAAAAGAAAGAACAATGGAGGAATTTGAGAAAAGGAAGTGAAATTTCGAATCGTGTAGCTGCACAAGATAAGATATTTCACTTCAAAACTACCATTGGGAAAGAAGAAGATGGAAAAGAAAGAACAATGGAAGAATTGGAGAAGATGAAGTAAAATTTCGAAACGTGTAGTTGCACACGATTAGATATTTCACTTCAAAACTACCATTGGGAAAGGAGAAGATGGAAAAGAAAGAGCAATGGAAGAATTGGAGAAGAGGAAGTGAAATTTCGAATCGTGTAGCTGCACAAGACAAGATATTTCACTTCAAAACTACCATTGGGAAAGGAGAAGATGGAAAAGAAAGAGCAATGGAAGAATTGGAGAAGAGGAAGTGAAATTTCGAATCGTGTAGCTTCACAAGACAAGATATTTCACTTCAAAACTACCATTGGGAAAGGAGAAGACGGAAAAGAAAGAGCAATGGAAGAATTGGAGAAGAGGAAGTGAAATTTCGAATCGTGTAGTTGCACACGACTAGATTTTTCACCTCAAAACTACCAGGGGAAGGGAGAAGATGGAAAAGAAAGAGCAATTGAAGAATTGGAGAAGAGGAAATGAAATTTCGAATAGTGTAGTTGCACAAGATAAGATATTTCACTTCAAAACTACCTATGGGAAAGGAGAAGATGGAAAAGAAAGAGCAATTGAAGAATTGGAGAAGAGGAAGTGAAATTTCGAATCGTGTAGTTGCACACGATTAGATTTTGCACTTCAAAACTACCAGGAGGAAAGGAGAAGATGGAAAAGAAAGAGCAATTGAAGAATGGCCGAAAATGAAGGGAAATTTCGAATCGTGAAGGTGCACACAATTATATATTTCACTTCAAAAACATCAGGTGGAAGATAAGATAGCAAATAAGTAACAAGTGTAGAAGAGGAAGTACACAGAAGAAGTGTACTGCACTTTCCATTTGCACTAAATTGGCGTAAAACAATCTTTAAATGTTTTGTAAGAATAATTTTCAAAACAGCACTATACATTGAAACTATTAACTGTATTTACTGGTTTTGATTGATGCACGTTCACGTTTTGTTCCCA
Organism: Hylyphantes graminicola; assembly: GCA_023701765.1. Classification (NCBI taxonomy): domain Eukaryota; kingdom Metazoa; phylum Arthropoda; class Arachnida; order Araneae; family Linyphiidae; genus Hylyphantes; species Hylyphantes graminicola. The sequence continues at coordinate 30,354,134 of CM043119.1, forward strand.
ACTAAAATTTAAGATTACATTTTTAAAGATTTATAATTGCTTTCATAATCTGCCAAAATTGTTTTATTGAACTTTTAGTAAATTATATATTACACGGAAGCAAACCCTAACTCTCTCATGAAAATTACCTTATAAACATAAGGCTATTTTCATGAGAGTTAGGATAACTTCTAACCATCTAAATTATAGTATGCAACTTCATATTAAGAAATTTTCCTTCCTCTTATCCACACGTTAATGTTTAATTATTTTTTACTTGCGTACTACACATTATCCCTACACGAATTATGCACTTTTTTAATACATTAACAAATCCATAAAAACATTTATATTATTTAAAGTATATAATAACTAGGGGCCATTTAACATTACTTATAATAAGTTACATGAGGGTGTAGTAAAAACCATAACAAACAACAACTTTCAATTCACGCATGCTTTAAAGGTATTTCTGTTTGCCCGATTATATATACGGATCAACACCAATACCGTTTTCTTTAATTTTACAAATATACATGCGCTTTGGTAAAAATACATGTATTTCAACTAATAAAAGAAAAGAAATAATTTGTGTGGAGTTGACAGTGGCGAGTTTCCATGTGAAACTAGTTTTTCCACAGTCAGAAAAACTCGTAGTATTTCACTAAATTGTATCCTTTTCTAAAACAAATAATTTACATTTAGATCATACACATGATTTTTTCTTCAGTTTATGCATCTTTCGTAGTTTTTTTAGGGATCTTCGACAGCGCATACTCATCCGTCATTATCATTAAGGTTCTATATTTATTCTGTTTGCTCCCCATTGTTCAACCTCTCTTGTTTATTTAGTAAGACAAACGCTTGTCGTCGGGCAAGAATCTAATCCTAACCGTGCTGGTAATTAGAATACATCACCCCTGAATTTAAGGTGGTAATAATAAATCTATACTAATAATGTTTTTTGCAGACATTATTATTTTTAATTAAAGAAAGTATTAAAATGGAGTGGAGGGACTTAACTGTATTTTCCTTACTGAAACGGAACAAACCACAAAAAGTTTGGCAATTAATGGAATTACTCATGCGAGAAAACGAACTGTTCAATTTCTGTTAATTGAAGGAAACATTTTTTAAAGAGTGTAGGTAAAACGCGAATGAAAACTAAATTCCTTGTTATTTGTTCAGAATATCACATGGATGGAAATTAGTTTCATGGAAATAAATGTTTCTTTGCTGCATAAAATTTAGCAAAATGTAAGCTAAATGTTTACTTACCAATAGTACATGAAGAAAACCAAGAACGGCATTGAACTTGCAAGCGCCAAATTCGACCAGTCGCCTACAAAGAATACTATTCCGGCCAGCATTGTCATCCCTATGCTGCGAGCAGCCGAGCACAGCAGACTCACTCTTCCATGTATGTTCCAGCCACTTAGTTCATGCGCTACAATAAAATAAACATTTACCAAAACTTTAACTAAATCGCTGTACAGTTAAATAGTTCAATTTCTGTAAAGTCGAACCTGCATTATAAGTGAAGAGTACAGGGGAAGAACCGCTTGATTTCTTTAGACTCTTTCCGTAATTGTGAATGCTTGGCGGACATTGGCGACCGGAAACCAGTTTTCCTTCGGTTCTTTATTCGCTGTTCATACGTGTGACTTGTATCCACTGATCTCTGGCGTGAAGGGGTCCGGGTTGCTTCGAAAGATAAACAAAGCGAGTAACCGGTTTCTTTAAAGCAGTTTAGGCGATTTCTCGGTATCATCCCCAAAGAGGCTATTAAGGAAAGCCTTCTACGAAATAAAGCGGTTCTTCCCCTGTACTCTTCAAGTATTTTAGCATTGTTCCATTATTAAGTTAATTAAACGAATTTAATTAATGAATTATTTTCTAATTAAAGTTTTTCTGAGTAGTTTGCATTGTAGTATGCTTAATTAGTTTGAAGTCAAAATTAAAAAAACTCAATTAGAGTAGCTTTTTATTCTTAAAAACGTTTTCAAGAGTCTATCTTTTCTCGTAATATTCGAGATGAGCTATTATTATTGACTGTAACTGTTTTAATCTCATCAATGAAGTTAATCACTTAAGTAAAGAGGTGAGGTAGTAAAATTCCTTTCAAATTGGTTAGATAAGTTTAAATGTCTCCAACTTGGTAGTGTCATTCCGTTACCAATGACATGTTACCAGTATCCTCCCCCTACAGATCTTTAATGAAATGTGTAAACTGTTGTAAACTGTTTGCAGTTTTCCTTTTGAAATCTACATGGTAAAGTTTTTATATCAGGTAACGAAATTCAAAAATCCTTTTAGATGCAATTTACAGTTCATATGACACAATTTCAACATACTTTTTCCAATTGTCTTCACATTCTCACATTTATTACTGATGGGTCGAGGTTAAGTACTTAGTTTATTATTTTTCCTTACACTCCAGAAGTAACACTTTCATTTTTGACGATTCATGAATCCTCAAGCCTCATTTCGTTAATTTTGAGGATTGTTTCATCAAACTATCACGTGACTTTTGAGAAAACGCGAATCCTCACTTTTACGATCGTGATTTGACGATTCTGTATATTGATTTTGAGGAAACAGAATCGCATTGTTGTACTCACATGCTCAAAAATGACGAAATATGATGAGACGACATTCAAATCCTCATAAAATTGACGATTCTAATTTCCCCACTTTGAGGAAACGAAAACTCAGAGCATTTGCCAGTAACGGAATCGTCAAAATTAAGGAAAAATTTCGTCGTTTTTGAGCATTCATTTTTTAGAGAGTAGTTAGATTTCAAAAATTGAGATTTATAGTTTTTCTGCTCTTTACTTCCGTCATTTAAAACTTTTTATAAACCATTCAAAATAATAAAATTTTATATGAAAACAAATGCCACAATGTACTTACCAAGAGAAGCGGGTGCAATCAAAGCACTTGGGATAGTAAGACCAACCAAACAACGGAAGACTGCGAAGCAGATGAAGTTGGGCGAAAAAGCAGTTGCCATTCCCCCAGCACTTTGGATGAATAGAATACCAAAGAAAAGAACACGTTTACCTAATCTGAAAGTTGAAATTAAATGAATAATATTTATACCAATTTCAATATGCATGAAAAATTAAATGCAAAATATTATGTAGTTAATGAAAAAATGGTCTTCACAAAGCGCATTTTTTCAACGATTTGGAATATTTTATAAATATTACAGTTGATGGGTTTATATTTTTTTTTCAAAATTTGTTTAAAAATTATGAACTCATTTCTTTAAATATTCTGTTGGAAATAAAATAAAAAATCGTGACAGAGAAAAGAAAAATGTCTTGCAAATATTTCAAACATGGAAAGAAAATCCTTAAATTTTAGAAAAAGGATATGCAATCATACTTTATGTATTAATTTTACTTTATGTATTTACTCAAAGAAAACATCAAAACTTTATTTAGAACAAATAATAATGCGTAGTTATTAAATATTAAAAGGTATGTTTAAAGATCCGGTAAAGAAACACGTTTCTTATAGAAATATAAAAAAATGAATGATAAAATACTTGACAAAAAATATGAAATAAAACTTTTCATTTATTCATCCTATAAATACGAAACGAAACATTTAGTTTTGAAATACATTTGTTTTCATTATACTAAACTATTAACAAATCGAACTATCTTTTTTTATTAAATTTGTACTATAATTGCAACTAAATTTCCACCCCGATTACTGAACTCTCTAAAGGAAGATAAACTGTTCTAACAGCAAAACAAACTAGCCGAAAATTCCCTCGGAAATCGATGTTGATTGCTCACACTTTCAAAAAAAACTTTCTTTTTTTAATGAATTTCCTTGTTTTGCTGTAAAACTTTTCTTGTCTCATTAGAGCGGACTTTTTTCTAGGATAATTTTTTGTTACATAAAAACCTAGTTTATCTTGCGACGTTCTCCATAGATTATCACTAAAGAATAAATCGAATAAGTGGGGGGATGACTCGATGCTCGAGGAAGCTCGAATTCGCAGCCTAATGACCGGGAAACAAGTTTCCACTGTAAAGTTTACTGTGTAAAGTAGTCTGCATGATGTTATCGCTGTTCTATTGATTGCATTATTGTATAATTGTTCGCTGTAATATGGAGTAATATTTTTATATGGTCAATGTTTTATTATTTAATGGAAAATGACATTTTAAAAATTTTGTTAAAAAGAGGAAAATTTTGCACCTTTAGGTTTCTTAAGGTAGGCGAATACCCCAAATTCTAAAATTTTTTTAATCCTTTCCGAATTCGGCATAGTGATTTCAAATATAATGAACAGTGCTTTTTAGGCAATTTTTTATTTAAATATAATTGATTTATTTTAAACGGTGTTTTTCAATTAAAAAAAGGGGGTTACGCAAATACTTCTAGCATAAAAAGTTTTACATCAATTTACCTGACAGTTTTTACAGATGCTATTACTATATAGGGTAGACTAACCAGTGAAGGAACGTTTAAGGCGTCACGTTCGCCAGTGAATGAACACCAGGGTATAACGACCAGGACAACCATTGTCAGATTGCTTCCTACTACATGGGAGGAAGTCAGTGCTGCCAATCCATATAGTGGAACGATTTTCAATCCTTATTTTTTAAATTATATTTACCAAATGTTCATTCACTGGGGCATGTTCACTCACTGGTCAGTCTACCCTATATCTATGCTATAAGCCTCTAACATCTGGTGTAAATATAGTAGTTCTTTTTAAATGTCCAAGTGTAAGTTAATCGAAAAAAAACCCTTTAGTTAACACTTTGGCTGCGGCGATAACGATGGAAAATGTCCATCGATAGAGGCTGATGTGAAGTAGAAGAAAATACTGTTTCTAAAACCAGTTCGTTACGATGGAAATAAACTAACTCTTCTTCATTTTCGAAAAAGTAAAAATCTTAGTTTGAGATCGTAAAATTACAAGGTTAGGTTGAATTAACGTCGCTAACTGAAGCTACCCGGCAGCTAGTAAAAAAAAAAAATACGAGAAAATGTTCCTGGACTTCTCCAACCAGATAATTGTCTATTTCTAATTATTGAATTGAAAGCCAATAACCAGACTCGTTTCAATGATTTTTTTTTCGACTATGAAATATCAATAAATTTTCCTAACTCTTATTTTTTTTTTGGGGGGGGGGGGGTAATAAAAAAATGTAATAGACTAGTTGCCTTTTTTTATAGCTAGATAGTTGAAGAGGGGAATTGCAAAATTATCCTGTCTGTAATGTGATTCAACGATTGTAAAAAGTGATTATCACTACAACTTTTAACATTAAATGAAAAAAATTGTGGAATAGTTGGTCTACACCCATTGTAACTAAATAATGTAATGTACTTGATTTAAATTATTTTTTTAATTAAAAAATCTTTTGATCTCCTCTTGAATCGTGACTTACACTACAGTTACGTGGAATTAGCCAATTACAAACTAGGGTAGGGTAGGTACATATACAATTCCGGCTTGTGTGCTTGGTCATAGACCACCTTATAAGCCTTTGTCAAGTGAGACCGACACAAAAAGGATTTTTACTGACACAGAAAAAGTAATTACACCCAGGGCAAAGGTGGGAATCGAACAATAACAAACTAAACTGCACTGCGAAATGCAGTATGTTTGGTGTCTGGTCGCCCTACACTTGACACGATATTGGTTACAAAATTAATAAAAAAAATTGAAAAAGGAATTTTGTGATGAGTCGTTCAGATGGTGGTGCTGGGCCTTCGCTTCCCAAAAGAAGAAAAAATCACAATAACAAGGCTATTACAAGTAACGAAATTGTAAATTTGTTGGCTGAATTATCAGACAAGAACCCAAGTGATTTTAGTTATAACAGTGACAGTGGCGAAAAATTTGACCTTTCAGGGCCAATCACGCGCTGGTACGTAATTATAAAATTCTTCAATGAAAAGTTATAAAAGATAAATATGTGATTAAGTATTATTTAACTATTTTTGAATCATATTTCTTATAATAATTATGTTGGCATCTGGGTGTAATCTAATTCCACGTGATGGCATTAACTATAAATCTAACTCAAAGTGACTGGCAGTCAACGTGTTAACATCCCTACAGAATTATGGCTGTATTATTATATTTGTTATCAATAGGGAAAATATAAACTTCGAAATAACACAAAAGCTGCATAAGCTTTAAAATTTATGAATGGAAGTTCATCAGTAACATCTTGGATTACTAGTTCGTGTAACCACTACACCACCATGTTTATCAAGTAATCAAACGAACTTGAACTCTTAAGAACGGTTGGCGAAATAGTACTACGAATTTTATCAGAATGTGCTGTTATCGATGAATCGAAACCACCGGACGCGCTCGCGCGTCCTCAGCATCCGACTTGTTAATTCATAACATTTTTCTTAATAACTTCTTTTCTTGTAATTTGTACGTAACTCTAGAGGGTCATTGCATGTATCAGTTCAAAACAAAGAATTTAACACATAATTAATGTTTATACTAGGAAAATTCAATGTGGTAGACTTGTTAGCGTGAACCTCTTTTTTTCAGTTGAAAAAAACCGTTTAAAATAAAAAAATTATATTTAAATAAAAAATTGCTTAAAAAGCATTGTTCGTTATATTTGAAATCACTATGCCAAATTTGGAAAAGATTAAAGTAATAATAAAAATTTTAGAATTTGGGGAAATTTCGGGTACTCGCCTACCTTAAGAAGAAGAATTACGTTTTTTACTGGTTTAGATTATTTAGAATCGTGTAAAACAATAACACATAATAATAAACAATAATAAAACAATAATAATACATACATAATAATAAAACAATAATACACACATAATAATAAAACAATAACACATAACGTGATAGTTCTTTATTGAGGTCCTTATTTTAAGATTTTTTTTAATAAAAAATATTATTAAAACGATTGATAAAATTTGTCTTTAATATTTTTAAGCATTTTTCATTCCACATAGCCATTTAATTCTGGTGGAAATTTAAATTAATCTAATGCGTTTTGATGTAACTAAATTTTATACAAGAATTGCTCTAATTAAAGTTACTCGGTAATGTTGGCAAAAATAAGTGGAGTAAATACGTTTATTGTTCAAAATATAAAAGCTAAGTTTTTGTTTTGTTTTGTTTGTTAAATTGTACGCTCACAGATACCAATTTTGAAATGAGGAGAAAAACTAATTTTATTTCTTAACACTGAATAGAAGCAATACCATCTAGATTAGAAGGCCGGTGAACGAAATGCCTGACGTCATATCAGTGGACCGATTCTGTGGTTTTGACCAATGATCATTCGTGACTAGATCTTGCATTTGAATACATTTTTAAGATAAGATGAATGAGGATGCGACGTCATCTTAAGATACGACGTTATTTTTCAACAAATCGAAATTAGTCTACTAGTGTGACGTTGTGTTGCTTAGTTTTTCGGCCTTCTAATCTAGGTGGTATTGATAGAAGTTAATTAATTACTTACTTTTTGGCAATTAGAAGGCAAATACATTGCCCAAGGAGGCTTGATATATTGAAAGCAGTTAACAAAATTACAGGAATCCAACGTTTCGAACACACTAGGTCCCACTAAAAAGAACACAAACTTGTTTTAAAATTATTTATATTATGTATTCAAAGTAAAACAAATTTAGAGAGCCCCTCCATATTGTACTTAATATTATAAAAATAAGTAGCATATAACTAGGGTGACCAAGTGCATTGCCTTTTGAAGTACATTTTAGTTTGTTGTTCAGGTTTATCTAGGCATAAAATTGTATATATAGTCTTTTTAAATATTATAGTTACATAAAAACAACGTAAATAAAATTTTAATGATGATTTTTTAATCAGAAAATTACTGAAGCAAATCTAGTCAGAATACAGATAATAATAGAAAAATCCAAACAAAAATTCACATAGTATTTTTAAAAATCAACGTTTTTAACTTGAATTTTCAATGTATCTATTGTTCAATTTAAATCATTAAAAATATTTTTATGATGAAACATTTTGAAACGAATAAAAACTGTAAAGTAAAAAAGCAAACCGTATAACTTGGCATGTATTATGGTTGATTTGACTCCTATTTTATTGGATACATATAATAGGTTCTTGATAGTTTAAATTTAATATAGTTTATTGGAGAGGGAAAGTATATATACAATAAAATATCCTCATGAGTTGTGTATAATAAACTGTATTTTCGATACAGAAGATGGAATTATAATGGTTTTCCCAATAGAAGGGAAAAACACTTTTTAAAAATCATAACAAATGATGTGTATTTGTTTATCGAGTATGTCTGTTACATGAGATTTCAAAAACAATGCATTATTCATTGTTACGATTGGGTACCTTAAAATGAAACACGAAATCCCAAGTGAAGTATTTTGGGTATGTAGGTTTTGTTTATTTTCAATCAAAACTTTTATTATGTATGGCAAATGTCAATTTTTTTAATAGTTAAAAGAAAAAGGAGCATGACTCGAAACTAAAATTGGAAAAAAATAAAACATGATAAAATATATGTCTATGTGAAGCAAAAACATTTTTTTTAAATATATAATATGCAACAAATATTTTCCAGAATAAAAGAAACTACTAAATAACAAATATGCATTACATTTTCTTTAGAATTTCTTTTCGTAGTAAATACCTAAACTAATTCAAATTCAATGATTATATTCTTATGAAGAAATCTTTTAAACTTCAGTGCTTTAGATAAAATTAAATATTTTAAACGAAATATTTAAACACAGAAATGCATAACTACTTTTAAGGTTTTTTGAAATAGTTTATAATCACCTATATTTTACTAAATAGTGCATCTAAATAACACATAAAAAATCTTCATTCCTGATTAACTATCAGTGAATGTCAAATACCTGATACCAATTACAACTAAGCGGAATAGTAAAATACTAAAATGTTCTATAATTCCCTTTGTAAATGGTTCAATTCTGAGGTTTTATTTAAAGTTTTCTGCAGGAAATGTCTTTACCTGCGGACATTCAAGCAGTACAAACTAATTTAATTAGTTACAAAGTTCTTTTGAAATTCCACGAAGATGATTTCTGTCATTCCTTTGAAGTTTAAGGTTGCCTAAAGATATTTTGTCTTATTCCTTGGGATTCTATTAAATTAGTTTTCATTTACAATTATTTTATATCTACAAAATAATATTCTATTTTACAGTTTATACAATCCTATTTCGATAAAATATTTGGTTCATTATTTAAACACAATCTTTTTTTAACATTTAATTCAAAAATACAGAAATATGTTAATATAAAAAATATGTTACCTTTAACTAATTAAATTTTCTTACACATATTATTATATAGGAGCTTATTCTTTATTTTAAAGCTTATCACGTTTTAAAAACAACCAGAGGGATTAAATTATTGCAACTTTTCTAGAAATGTCTAAAAAAAACTCTCTCTGAAAAAAAAATATATTTATTTTGCATCAGTATCGGCTATTTTGGTTAAAATAAGCGTTAATTCAAATGTCTACTTCTTTACTTCACCACAGTTCAACGCTACAACAATGATAATTGGATAATTGTATTTAAACTTAGTGCACAAATCTAACGATAAGTGATATGCACTTAATAACAAAATTAACTTAAATACCTAAATTAATTAGTAATTGCACTTATCTATTACCCATGTTTCTGCGTACATCTCCAAAATTTTTTCCATAAAAAAAGATTTTTACGCGGTTCATAAAAATCTGTATTGTTTAATGGTACATTTAGTGTATGTAATGAATTGTGTTGATCGTTAAAATAATTACTGAAAAAGTTATCAATAAAGATATAAATTAGTATAGGTTTAGCATTTTCACTTTATTTATGCCATATGCAAATTTGACGCAGTTTTTTAGCAAATAATATTATCTAAAGCTCAAAAGAAGGAGAAATGAAAATAACTTTATATAATACTTTTCTTATTCCACGTAAAAGTTTTACAAAATTCCTTTCACACTCTTCGAACATTTCTTACGCTAAAGAATTTCTCCAATAGACTTCGAGAGCAAAAATCGTCAAGTTAGAGTTACAAGCATTGCTTCACCCAAAAGATAAAAAAATCAGGATTGATTGCAAACAACAACCGTACAAAACAAAATCTCCAGAAAGAAACAAACGACAAACACGAACCATTATTAACACCCCACTAAAACCACCCAGGTACTCCAACACCAATTTACCAGAAATTTATACGACGGAGTTCGAAACTGTTCCATTAGGTCGCAAACTTCCCAACCGCACATTACGACTCGAAGACATTCGAAACTTTCTTCCTTTTTTTTTTGAAAAGAACAAAATACGAAGAGAGTGAAAGAAGTGAGGGGAAATTTAAAATCGCATTTCGTGTCCTGCTCTTAAATGATGTATCCTCATCCATCGCTTTCAGAACGGTGTTTATGGTTTTTGTAAGTGAACACTTTTATTTAGTTGTCAACAGTTTCGACAAAACTTTTGATTTAAAATTGGAGTTTGATATGAAAGGACTTGAGCCAGGTCATTTAGAAAATGGTTGTGAAATCTTTTAAACACCATTACAAAGCTATTATACTTTTGACATGTTCTCAAAGTTAGGTACTTAACACTTTTCGTGAGGAAATAACTGTTGGAAATTTCGAAAGCCAGTTGATATATTAACCTACTCAAATGTTACAATCAACTTTGGAGATATGCCACAGAAGAAATTTTTTTCTAATCTAAAATAGGAATCATTAGTTTAATCAGCATTGAAAATTGAAATTTTTAGATACTATGAATAAGTAAAAAAAATATTTTTTATAATAAGATAATTGAAAAAATGGCAGTAATGCGAGTAAAAATTTTAATTAGTCAGTAGTTTAAAATGATAATTTAATTTAAACAAATAATTTAAAACGTGCAACATAACTGCTTCTGAAAGTGTTTCCTGAATAGCTCAGTTGATAAGACGATAGCATTGATTTCATTGATATTACAAATATTAAGATCGATCACATTTATTAATTTTGATACCCTCTAAACTTATTCTGCTACCAAAGAACTCAGAATAGATAAGGCTAATGCAAGTAAAATCCATCATGTTCCAAAGTCCACGTAGTTGATCCTTTTGTGGACGACCAAGTGTCCACCTCACTTAGCTGTGGTTAGCTGCGTTTTTAATCCAGCTGAACAAGCTGCATTTCGAGTTGAGTTGAATTATTTTAGCACAAGAGCTGTTTGCGATCTTCGTCGCACTTTGAAGCCTAAATCATGTTTAGTTTAGTTTGAATTATCGTCGCACTAGAGCTACTCGAGGGCTATTGGCGACGGGTGCATATTTTAGACCCACAGTCAAATGACGAGCCGGCACCTGAATAAGCTCCCAACGCAAACGTTAAGGGCGACATCGTACGCAACGTTAGAACTTTGAAGGATATTTAACGCGCACTCCCTCTACACGGGGTATTTTTCGTCGGATATTTTTTGCTGCACGGGCCGTTTATAAGGTCGGCAGTTATTTTGGCAATGACCAGACCCTAACTGGAGACCTTTCGCATGCTAGCCGAATGCCTAACCGAATGGGTTCCCCAGCACTTTTTAAGAGTGTGAATCCAACTACATTTCAAGATAAGAACAGTCTCAAAACAACACGCCACTCCTTTGCTTCCCATCCGGATTCCAGCAGCGTGGGTATTTCAGGGGCATGCCAAATGGGCCGATAACTCAAGGCAGATACACAAAGGAAGCCCCGCCACACATTTCTAGTTATTTGGAGGAATCTCATGCCCCACTAATCCCACAGAGAGACGGCATCGCCTTATTGTGTTTGGGCAGATGCCCCAACGGGTTGCGGGGACGATTTATAACTGAGTGGAGGCACTACAGGAGATTTCACTCAAAATGGGAGACTTGTAGAGAGAGAGGAGGGGGTAACTGCCTCGTTGAACAGGATTTCTAGATTTTTATTGGTTTTTAAAAAAAAATGCCGTTTTGGGGATCATAATGAGTGGATGAAGTTTCTTCCGGGCTCAGAAGTTGTATATTTGTAAGTTTTTTCGAGCTGCGTATGTGGAAAAGGCATACATTCATAATTTTTCTTAATTGTGCGACTTACAAGTGAAAAACTTAATTCTTCGAAAAGTCATAATTTTACTATATTTTTTGTGATTTCACTCAAAATGGGAGACTTTTAGAGATTTTTTATTTTTTAAAAAAAAATGGCGTTTTGGGGATCATAATGAGCGGATGAAGTTTCTTTCGGGCTCAGAAGTTGTAAATGTGCAAAATTTTTAGAGCTGGGTTAGTGGTATGAGAAAGTAAGCGGCATACATGCAGAATTTTTCTTATTGGTGTGACTTACAAGTGAAAAACTTTAATTCTTCGGAAAGTCATAATTTTAATTTATTATTTGTGATTTCACGCAAAATGGCAGACTTGTACAGAGAGATAGAGGAGGGGAAACTGCCTCGCTGTACAGAATTTGTAGACTTTAATAGTATTTTTTAAAAAACCGCGTTTGGGGACCATAATGAGTGGATGAAATTTCTTTAGGGCTCAGAAATTGTAAATTTGGTACTGAAGGGTTTGTGCTATGAAAAATTAAGTAGCATACACGTGAATAATGAAGAGGAATTTCTTTTATTTTTAAAATTGGCATTTCTAAAAACAGCGTGATTGTAGATCATAAGTTGGAAACAAATAAAGTTATTTGCAATAAATGTTGAAACAAATTAAGTGCATGCTTCTTATATGAAATTATAATTTATTTAAATTTTAAGAATCTGTCACATTTTTCTCAGTCAGTACAATAAATTTTTTAACATTTAAATTCCTTTACTTTATTGAAAAAACATAATTTATGATTAGTTAAATTTTAATTATGGTTTATTATAAGTTTTATAATAACGTAGTTAATAACATTGATAATAAAGTGCTTTTAGTTATAAATAACTATTTGAAACAAAATAAATGACACTGACTTTAATAAACATACTGCAATCAATAATCGAATTATTCTAGTTGAATGACTAAAACTCCAAACCAAAATATAATATTTCATTTAAATCAAGATAATCTACATACTTGAATTTGTTTTAAATAATAATTAATTGAATTATGACCTGCAATTCACATCTGATTAGAAATAGCTAATATCATTAAATAACGCAATGTTTATAATCAAATGTTTCCTATTAAACAAGTGGTACGTCAGGAAATTCGACTCCCACTATGATTTGAGTGCATATTTTGGTATATTTAATGATTTATACAATATGGATTGTCCCTGATAACTGAATTCCTGCTTTAAAGTCATTAAGAGATCATAATTAATTTTGTGATAAGGTATTTGCAGTCGAAGTCATTCTCATCAAGCTTTGGTAGTTGGATTCACATTAGTATGGAGTATTGAAAATTAAACAACATTGTGGTAGTGTGTAGAAAAGCTATAAATGAAAATTCTGACTTATTTTTTAAACAAATAATTGAATTTAAAACTTGAGTTTATCTGGCATTATTATCATATGAATTTTTGAACAAACGATTACTGAAAATATGCACTACAGTTGAAGATTAATGAATAAATATACTATATCATAAGTAGATATTAAAAAAAATAAGATACAGTTTTAATTCTTTATAATATTGCTAGTTGATTTGATTCATAAAGTATTTAACATCTTATGTCAGGAGGTTTGGTTTTAATTGTCGTCACAATAGAGCTACACGAGGGCTATTGGCGACGGGCGTCGTATTTTAGAATCACAGTCAAGTGACGAGCCGGCACCTGAATAGGCACCCAACACAACCGTTAAAGGCGACATCGTACGCAGCGTTTGGACTCCGAAGGTTATTTAACGTGCACTCCCTTACACGGTGTATTATTCGTCGGGCATTTTTGGCTACACGGGCCGTTATAAGTCGGCAGTTATTTTGGCGATGCCCGAACCTGGGACCTTTCGCTTGCTAAGCGAGTGCTTAAATGACTGGGCTCCCCAGCCCCTTACGCCAGGAGGCTTAAAAGGCATCTTGGATTTTAAGTATCCTGACATAAGGGGCTGGGGAGCAGGTTTGGTTGATCGAATCCTAGATTGGCCGAGGTTCATTCAGCCTTTTTGTGGATGCCGATAAAATGAGGAACCTAAAATGAGAAAAAACGAGCCTAAAATGAGGACGATAAAATGAGGAAATATGAAAAATAAATAATTGTCCTCTTTTTTTCAAAAATAATGGTAGTTACTACATAATATTAATAATTTAAAAATGTATAATTTGCTTGTTATTTATCTAATAATTGTTATACATTTTTTTCAAGATTGTTGCTTTTTTTAGCATAGTTTTTTTAAGCTGTTTTATAGTAAAACGACAAAAAGGTTGAACTATAATTCGATATTTTTAAAGTACATTTGCAGTCATTCTTTGCATTTTTATTTTAAAAGTCGGACTTTCCCACTTGCAATTTACTTCAAGTCAGTTTTGTTTAAAAGAGTAAATAATTTAATATTTAAATAAATTACTCATTTTTACAATAATACAATTCACAATTGGATAGATTTAATCATTTGAAATAAATAATATAAACAATGAGACATATTTTTCACTGTGGAGCATTTCTGAATCATTTCCCGACTAAAAAATTGAAAACATCACCGAGAAAACTTCGTAAAATAACTTCCTTACCATCGTTCCTGCATCAATATGCGCTTTTCTTCATTGATTTTCCTCTGACATATTGCTTTTGCGTTTTCAGCTTACCAAGCCGATGTATCAGACGAAAGTTTTATAAAAAACTCCCGCCAAGTTGAACCTCTCGGGAATATTAAAAAATACAGCAACTCATATATTCAGACAAAATTATGAAAACAAAATGCTGAAAATTGTATTTTCATACCATTGATGATAGTGAACTTGATTCATAAATTCAAAAGCCCGTCAGTTTGAGATGGCATTTAGATTAAAATGTCATAATATGATTTGATAGCTAAGTTTTTAAAAGTAAAATACGAAGTTCCAAGATTTGAAGTCTCTGATAACATTTGATAATCATTTTAGGGTTGCAAGAGTTTTCGAAAAATGATGGAAATAATATGCATTTTAATTGAAAAATATTAAATATAAAGTCTGTTTAAAAATAATGTATTGATTTGCAGTTTTAATAAAGCGATAGGATTTGATTGACATCCCTTTATTTTAAACACTGTGATTGAAAATGCGGTTGATCTATCCAAAGATTTACGTGATAA
Source organism: Hylyphantes graminicola (assembly GCA_023701765.1). Lineage (NCBI taxonomy): Eukaryota > Metazoa > Arthropoda > Arachnida > Araneae > Linyphiidae > Hylyphantes > Hylyphantes graminicola. Next base: position 30,369,345 of record CM043119.1, read on the forward strand.
TATTTTAACGAAGTATTTTAGAACCAATTTAAAATAATAAAATAGCTATTAACATATTTATTAAATAATTAACGTATAATACCTACATACTTTAATTTTTATTCTTTCATTTGTAAATTTTAATTAGTGTTGACCAACGTGAGTAGTTGTTGTTGTAGTAGTATTTTTATTTATAGTAGTTAATAAAAATCGGGGTTAAATAACAAAAAAATCAGAATTTACCCAAAGTTAAAAACAAACAAAGAAATAATTTATTTTTGATTGCAAATATGTAAATTTTATAATTTTCATTTATTGATCAATTACAATAAAAAAAATGCAAAGCATTGCACAACAGATGATTCTTTAATTGATGATATTAATAAACTTTTATTTTGTCAGTGAAACAGATTTTGTACGGTCCTTTGAGACTTAATAAATTTATTATTACTAAAGTGCATTACATTGATAAAACGAAACTACATCGATTTTGTTTTTTCAAAGCATTGAAAATTGAAATGGTTTGTTGCATTTTGTTAAAAGTTGTGTAAAATGTCTACAAAATTTAAGCTCTAATTGCCATTAACAGTTACCATTAACGGGCCATTATTTCTGAATACCATTAAATCCTTCCTTATCCAACACGATTTTTTAAAATATTTTTTTAAATTCGTTTTTCGTGTAACTTAATGTGTTCGATATAAATTATTCAGTACTTATGTCTTTACTTGTCGTACATTTTGTTTAATTTGATAGCACTGACAGTTTAAATGTTAGAAAAAGGTGAATTCCTTTTACCTATACACTTTTCTGTAATGAATTATTTAATATCTTTAAGTAGCCTAGTATAATCATGTTAACCCTTACAATATTTATTGAAGTAATGCGATATAAAAGATAAATATAAAATATTTTTAGTGCAGAATAAAAAATAAATGTGTTTGCTTTGTACCTAATCAAAGACTTTTAATCTTTTAGTTAGGAATTCCTCTAGATTCAACATTAAAATTTCACGATACCAAACACTTATTACTTGGGAAAAAGTATTACTTATCGTATTGAATCAATATTCTAAGAAAGTTAAAGTAAAATTTTCAATTTGTTGAAACTGAAAAATAGTGACTTTTAAAAAGAAATATACAAGTTTCCATTTACCGACCGACACACAATTCAATTCTAATATTTGTTTTGGAAGTCTATAGAACCTAAATATTCTTCTTTGCAAATATGTGAAAACCATATATTTTAGCAGAATGCTTTTTTTTCTTAAACTTTGCAGAATCGGCGAAAGACTTTCGGATAATTTATTATACTGGTTTTTGAAATACGGGAATAGTTTAGAGATTTATGAGTTTTTAAACGAAAAATTCTTTGAAATTTTAGTTTGTAAAGTATATAAATGAAAATGTTTATTTAATACAGTATCGAAAGAGTTATTTTTAAAATTGAAGGTAGTCCATGTTTCAAATATTTGATTTAGAAAAAAAGATGTGAATAATATAATAATAATTTTATCATGATTAACATTCTTGAAATACTAACACTTTGTGAGCTAATCTATAAAGAGTTATGTAAAACCCTGATTATAATAATCTACAAATTTGTAAAATCATAAATTATAATGGCTATTAGAGATCTATGCTTATCGGGGGTTTGGTTAACGGATGTTTTAAAGTAATTTGGTGCTAGTTGATGTATAATTGTAGGTTTGTAATACGACAAAAAAAAAGATTTTTAAATGTTCTGCTCACACCATTATATCTAGATTTTTAATTAAATTTAGAGAAATATTAAGGAACACTTTATGTATCTTGGTTAAAAAACAAAGATATAATTATTAGAATGATACTTTTTCACAACAAATAACACTTGCTTTTCCCAACAAAATGTAAATATTCTTCTTCGAATTAGCTTTAAAATCGCATGATAAAACTACATCCAACAGAACTAAAATATTCAAAAGACTAAATTTGCATGTATTCATTAAAACAGAGAATCAAGACACGTCAAGTAAGCGCGGAATCATTCATGATGACAAAAAGCCAACTACACACAACACAGGAAAATCGTCTTCCATAAAAAAAGGTGACATCGTGTGACCATGTTGCTCATTTTTCCACCTCATTTTGTTTATGGAGGACCTGTTTTTCTAGGCAGACGTCTCTTACAGAGATAAATGAGTTGTTTCCTTGCGTAGCTTTGACAAAGATTTAACTGCAACAGATAAGACACCCACAAACATGAAGATACGATACGGAAACTTTCGTAAATATATCGACTGTGATTAGAGATTTAGATTTGTAACAAAAACTCGACAGCCGAAATACTGAGGGACGAGATTAAATAGAAGATTAGTAATTAAGTTGTCCTTAATTAATCATTACGGCATTGTTTTATTGATTCGTCAGAATTTCGAACCAGTCGGGAATTCGTCACCATCAGGTTTTCGACTGTCGGGATTATATAAGGAACCGAGAGATTTAGGTAATTATATGAAAAAGGCAAGTTATCAGAGACGTAGTTGCGTTCTTTGTTCATAGTAATCTATCTACTTGTTGGATATATGTTGGTTACACCACTGTTTCTTTCGATATAGTTCATCGTTTATTCGAAATTAATTGCATTATGTATGTCTAACATATGTTTCATTGCTAAGAATTGTGTTAAAAATGTGAACTGATGCTTTCTTCATGAACTATTGCATAGTTCAATTTCAAATCCATCACTTGTTTTTATTTTAGTATTGTTTGACAATGGTACTTTTTCTTTCGATTTGATATTATACTAAATCAATCCAGCTCAACATTTATAATTCTTCGTTCGTTTCAATTTCCTTTTACGATTGACAAAATAAAGAGAAATAGTTTAGAATAGTAGTGATTGTTAATACAAGTATCAAATTTATTTTTACAGGCAGTTAAGTTACAACTTCTTTCTTCCACACCAGTATTATATCATGGAAATGAACAAATCACTACAAAAGTTTAAGAAAATTGTTAATAAGATTTTCTAAACATCTAGCTCACATTTGCTTATGCATTATATAATGTGTTCTTTCATGTAAGAATACTTACACAGTTACACTTAACAAAGCTGAGGGGTCAGCAATAAAATATATTTTCTATCATTAAAGGCCTCCATTAGTATTTCGTATAGAAAAAATTTTGCTTGATATTACTCGTTGAGACTTTGTCAAACTCACGTAATGTTTAGGAGGTCCCTTAAGAAGATGTGAAAGATTGAATATCAAAGAATAAAGCTGTTATTTAATGGTAGAGAAGTTTTATTATTAATGATTATAAAGCTTCAGTTGTTGGGCTTTTAAATCCCTTGATAAGGTTTCCTTTTTTATATTTTTCGTTTGCCAGGTTGTTAAAAAGACCGTTTCTAATTGGATTTCGAACATTTTATAAAATGTATGCTTTGTATACTCTTAATAATATACCAATAATATTTTATAAAACTGTTGAAAATTTTTGATATTTGAAATTTAAATTGTTTACTCGAGTTAATGTTAAATTTGATGATTGTGAAAGAGTAAATACAATAGTTATTGTAAATAAAATAGTATTGATTTATATGCAAAAGATTTTAATATCATATTTCTGAAGCAAAGGCGGTGCTGAACGACCAATCCGTAGGATTTCGGCATAATTGAACATTGAAGAATACTTTAATTTTGATCGGTTTTGGGCACGAAATGCGAAACTTAGTATTTTAAGAAAATGATAAATATTAAAGGAGATTATAAGAAAATTGGAAACTTATTAAATTCAATCACTAAAAGCAAGCATTCTAAAGAAGGGGCAGATGAGGTGATTGAAAGTTTGGGTTAGGTAGAGATCGATGAACGGATAATCTGCATTACACACATAGAAGTTGCGCATAATGCAAAATAAAACTTTTTATTGAAAAATATTTGACGTCTTGTGTTGTTTCGTTGCATGTCGTTCGCGTGAAAAGTGGCAAATATATTTGGGGAGAACATCTTAGGTGAAACGAAGTGGTTCTACTCATACCTGTGGCACCAGCTAAAATTTTTTTAATGATTCAAAATGCTTGTAACTTTAACTTAAAAATCGAACCTTCTCATCGAAGCAACTTTACTCGTTACAATGAATTTGTTTAATTCAGACATACTCAAAGGTAAAATATTGTTTTCCGAGTAATATTATAGAAGGTTTTACATTTCCCAATCAAGACGAAAATTTTTTTTAATACAATTAATACCTACATTTTGCATATACTTATTCTGTTATCCTTTCCTCTACATAACTAAGAAATTATTTTTTTTGCCTGGATGGAATTTGACTATTTTCTTCTAGCCCTTAAAATTTTCTTTTAAAAATGTTCTGTCTAGTTATTGAGTAGTTGAAAAAATATTTTTTTTTGGATAAATTGTAATATGGTAATTGCAAATCGTTGTTGATGCTGCGTGTAATATACTTCGAGTTCGGCTATCTAATAGACTCCATTAAAATACATAAATAATAATGCGACGATGACTACTTAAAATGATAAATGAATTGCTATAACCTTTTTAGGCTCTAAATTGCATCCTAAAGATGCACGCTAACATCCTTTTTAAAATGCAATTAAATAGTACCTTATATAACTTTTCCTTAATACCTTTAAGCTTCAAGGTTCAAGACTTAAGTCCTCTGATAGTACACATTACCCTGATCATTAATTGCATCTTTTAAACAGGCAATTTCATTCTGCTTAGAGAAAGAAAATCGTACTTTTATGAAAGAAAATAAGATAAAAAAATCCACTCCTGCTAACAAAACTAATGACAGCATCAGCCCTAAGCACCAAACATACTCTCTTGTATTCATTAAGCGGAACTTGTTCCTATGTGGCGATTTTCTTGTTAAAATGAAATTTTCTACAACATTTTGGCTGTTTTTTTGTGTTATGAAATAAAAATTTAGCAGGCATTCTCGTAGGATGGTCATTAGCGGTGTATGTTGCTACTCATTGTGGTATTAAAAGTTTGTACCAATAGTTTGATTAAGTTGTAAAGGAATATTTTGAAATGACGTATTGTATTTTGATTGGACAACCAAAATCATCCATTTTTTGAAAACAATGTTTGATATAAAAACACAATGTTGCACCATAATATAATTAAGATTATGAATAAAAATAATGACAATGAAAAATTGGCAAACTGATAAAACCGACAATTTAATGAACTTCTATCAGTTCCAAAATGATTCTCTGACCATACAGAACAATATTTTTTCATACGTAAAAATAATGTCAAGAAAGACAACAAACCACTGAAAATTACAAGAAATATGTTACATTGGGATTTAACTAACATTTTTTTTAATTAACTGAACAAAATATTTTTAATAAAGAAATTTAGAATATTTTTTTATGAATAATTAAATAAATTACGTTAAAAGCCATTATGGAGGTTCACAGATAAAACATTGACCACTTGCGACCTGGCGTCTCCATTTTGGAAATTTTTTTAATACCTCCTACAAACAATTAACACGTTAATAAGTTCTTAAAATGACCTGGTACGTTAGAAAAAGATGCAAATATCAGTTTTCAGCCTTTGATTACAGGTATCAATCATTTAATTCTATAAAAAATGAAGTTGAGCAAAAGTCAACACGATATTAGAGTTATAATTTTTTAAAATTTTTTTTAAAACTTTTAAATAAGTTCGTTTAGTAGTTAGTTTAAAGGCATTTTGCATTAAAAACAATGTTAAAATAAGCTGTTAACTACAACTATAACTAAATTGTTAACTCACTTTTTGCATTTACAGCACAAAAATGTGTATTTTTAGAGCCTAAGGCGTGTCTCCCAGTATCTATTAAACATAATTTTTTAAAAAATACTTTACAAAAAATACTTTTTACCATATATTTGTATGAAAAATACGTTTAGATTAAGAATATACGTGCAGGATTTTGCTTGGGTCTTAAGAGGTTAAGGTTCTCTACAAATTTCACTCAAAATTAGACAGATTTCAGTTAATTCTATTTCAAACCAACACAAATAATGGTCGAAAGATTTTTTGTAATTTCGTGTAACCACAGTGGTGTAATTGGTTGTTCATTTATCGCAGCAATTAGATAAGCTACATTATTAATGATGCGGATGGATCATTTAGGTTTTTAGTATAATAATCTGTAATTTGCTACTCTGTGGTTCAACAAAAGATGTAATATACTTGTTTAGAAATTGGTTTTTATTTTTGAAGTAATTAATTTTAAAGTAGTTTTGTTTTTTATTACTTTGGCTATTTAAAACAAAATACAATTATTGCGTAGTTTAAAAATATTAGTGGAATAAATATCGTATCAAAATCGGATCTTAATAAAACTACCGATGCCTAAAATAAGCTGAATAAAATAGTCTTTATTTTTGCAAAGTAAGCATGTTTATTGTTAATAATTAATTTTTTAATCGTTTCAAGATGCACTTTGCAGAATTTTGGTAGCATTTATTTCAATTAGATCTTGTTTATACTTTGAAGAATGCGAGCTTTGCAAATATAAACTTTAAATATAATTCGTTGTAAAAACAAATAAGCGAAAGTTAGAGCTTACCCAGCAAAAAAAAAAGCTTCGTAATGTTTTGATTATTTTTGTAGCCGACAACAAGTTTAGTAGATTGGAATAACGGATTCTTGTTTACATTTGGTATGTGTATTATATTCATGAAAAATACAAACATTATTACTTTTCACATGTACAAGAACATATAAATTGCCATCTTTTGACCTACTAACTTTTTAGCCGAAAATTGATAAGGTTATCTTTACAAAGATTAAATTGACTTTAAAATTCAATGTAAAAAAAAAACTTTCCTCAAAACGACGAAATCACGGTTTTAATTCTATTATCATATAAATAAAGTAATGATGTGCTAGTCACCGATAGGGAGGACATTTTTCAAAGGAATTTTGAATTTTGCTCTTGCATCTGTAATGAAATAAAAATTATTTTCCAGTTATCATTATCTGAAGATTCTTAAAATATTCTTTTGTTACAGCAATGCCACAATGGAGTATATTTTTTAATATATGTCGTTCAAATCACGAAATTTTTATGCAGTTTGAAATTTGTAATATTTTATAAATTTTTTGTTGAATGCATGCAATAAATTCAAATTAGGTGTTCAGTCTTTAAGTGTTATTGCCGTTATATTTCTAAAAAAGTAATTATTTTTGTAAAAATTTATTTCATAAAGAATTTTGGTTATGAATTTTAATTCCTTTTTATTCAAATATTAAACGTATTTTTGCTAATCATAAACTAAGTTTAACGGGCAATTTGGATACACTTAAATTAATATGCAAGGAAATCTATATTATAATTCTCTTAACATTATGCTAATTTTTATTCAATAGATAAATAATTTTTGAATTTTTCATATATGTTGAAAATTTCAGTAAGAATGTTTACTTGTTCTACCCATTATTAATATACGTGCTTAAAATTTTGATAACACGAGTGTTTGATTCAATAAAATGAAAACTTCAAATTTTCAATTCACTTCTGAGTAGTTTTCAACATTGTGTATTTTGCCTTTTGAAAATATTAATTCAGCCCTAACAATCCCAATTTAATCTTTAAAAATATTAATTCGCATATCCTACGTTACTGCATTTATATTAAATAAGCCCAATATCTATTTATCAAATCATTTGAAACTTAAATAAACACACATACTTTTAAAACCTTCAAACAACATCTAATTTATTCATATATTTATTCAAATGTTCAAAACCAGATATAAGTTTGAAAAGAACGCACTCTTAAGTCCACATCTGATCCAGAAACCTCATTTTCTAACTACCTTAACCAATCAGCATAAAATCCCTTCTTCCACACACAAACACCAACACTGCAAATAAAACCTGATCCTTTATTCACTTCCTCTTTGATGTTAAACCTGACCGCTTTGCCATGATATTGATCCTTATTCGTTTCAACAATCTATTCGTGTGTGTTTGACAAAGTTTTAAATAATCATCTAGAATTCTAGAGAAACACTAGGGCTAGTAAAGATGGAATAGGAATTTACATCAAAAACAAAAGTCCTCGCTCGTTTATCTGACATATTCAGTGCCAAAAAACTTGTCGGATTGCCGAAAGCACCGGATAATATGTAGTTTGTTGACTCTTAAATACATTGAATTATATTAATTTAATATTAATAATTATTATTTTAATATTATTTATTATTTAAATTTATTATTATTTAAATACACCTGTTATATGCGCGTGGCTATTCTGTCTTATTCGATGCTTTTAGAAGAGAACGTCTAATGAGTAACAGTTTTCTAGATTTCAAAAAGTTAAACACCACATGTTTATTTTTAAGGTTATAACCTAGAGATACACCTGTTGTAAATAACGAAATATTACTTTCAATTCAAGAGATCGATTTTAATAACCAAAATAGTTCATTTTTATAAAAGAAATCTCGCTACATGTTTTTACAGTTACTTGTTAAAACAATTTATTCCTATTATTCAAATTAAGTACCTAACTTTTATAGATATCTCTTTTATAGATTTTGAATAAAACTTAATTCGCCCAAAATCAATATTGCCCCTTACATGTTCGACAAACCATGACGGCGTCTTCTTTCATCCATCCTCATATACTCCCACTAATCTCATTTGCATTTTACTTTCTTAAAACACCGTTGTCTGGTTCGCTCATCGTGAAGTTGTTAGATGCAGGTGAGGTTAGATGAATTTGTGGACAGTTTTTTCAAAACTTTTGTTCGTGTGTTTTGGCGTAAGTAGTGGGTAGAAGCTTAAGTGTAGTTCCAAAAGTTGTTTTATTATAAAATTGTTGAATTTTTATCGTTATAAATTAATTTGGTAGCTAAAGACATACACATAGGAAAAACATATTCATACATTTATTAACGATGTGGAAAATGTTTACACTAATATAGACTTGGCAAAGTTCCTTAAACAGTTTAATTTTTTTTGTAAATTTAAATTAAGTACAAAATGAAAATTATCTTTTTACCCTAAATCTTTTTTTAACGTTTCAAATTAGGAGTTTAATTGATTTAAGTTTTACAAAAGTATTTGAAAAGTAATAAAAACAGTAAATTCAACAGTAATTAACAATTACAAGCTATTTGTTACACAAAAGACATTTGTTACATAAAGTCAAGTCATCCTGCAGCAACTTCATAAGCACAAATAAATTAAAATGCATTACGCAGAAAAACTTTTAAAAGTTATTTTCAAATAAAAAACTTGTTAATATTTTTTGCCAAAAAATAATTTTTTTTATAAGAAATGAAATAAATTACTAATATGAACGAAATAAAAAACTTGTCCGTGAATTTACATTAAAGTAACTAATCATTTCTAAATTTTTCCATGAAACTAATTTTTATTAAATATTTAATGTATCTCTCTTAAACTAAATTTAACTAAAACTTTAATTTTTCACAAAAATCTAGTTAAAGCATGAAAGATATCACATAATATAAGATTACCAATATAAATTACCGTAAAATTACCAAATAATGCATAATCGCAATTAATAGTAAATAAAATCATTAAAGAGTAAAGCAGAAAATCCAGATTTATCTTTGTAATAATTATTTCTTATAATTAAGATAAAAGGAAATATAATTATCAGACCTAATAAAAGTACTACCTTTAATTTATCGATGTCTCGTTGCCTAATTGACAGTTTATAAAATCCTGAAAATAGAAAGGTTTTGACGCAAATTAATGTCAACATTTTCTCAGAAGTGGTAGAATCAATTCTTAAAAAAGTTGATTAAATCGAACCAAAATAAAAAAATTGTTAATGCATATATTGTTGAAATTAAATGCAAATCTTTTGTAAATGTTTGTAAATCTTTTATAAAGTATTTTAGTAAATTTTAAAAAAAAATTACTATGCACATTTATTTTATAACCAAAATTAATTGTTTTCAAAATAGTTTTGTTATTATACGAAGCAAATTATTATTTACTTTTAGCACAATATAAATATTACTTTAACTTAATTTTAACTAAATGTTTAGTTCAATGAAATTTAATCGAAACTCATGCTATACATTTTAAATAACTTAAAATATACATTAATAAAGTTTAATTTTGATTGTGGTTAAAGTTTACATCATTTGTATTGAACCGCATGATTCATCCAATTGTAAGAAATTTAAGAATATTAACATTTAGATTTTTAGTTGCGTTTTCTTTCTATACTATATGGTTTGATTTGAGTAATAGTATTAATTATAGAGCATTTCTTAAATCAGCATATTTTCATGTATTATTGAACCAGATGCATAAAATGCTGAGAGTTATAGTAAATATTTCGGAATATCTTTATTTGGTCAACTTTCCTCTCTTATTGTTTTAGAACATAAAAAATACTTCCTAAGACTTCAATACCTCTTCCAAGTTGCTTTAATAATTAATTAGTTTAATAGTAATATTTTTCTATTTTTAATAGTATTTTTTAAATGGGGAACTGCATAAAAATGAATAATTTTGATGTAACATTATCAGTATATAAGCTAGAGTATCAATTTTATTTTTGAAACATTAGCAAATATCGCACTTTATGTAGTAAATGACCTTCTGTCATTTAAACTCAGGGAGGTTGGTTGGTGTTTATGACCCAAAAGCCATAATTGGTTGTACTGTGCCAAACATTTTTAGTTACGAGAAGGCGTCTAAAAATTAAAGATTAAAAATTCACTAAGTTAAATAAAATTTAAAATACCAATATCATTCAAGAATAAAAATAAATTTGGATGAGGTTCATCGCCAATGAGATTCGTTAATACTGGATTTTCTTCACCAAAATGGTTTCGTCTAATATGGTTAAAATTAGGACACACAGGAAGAAACTGCTTAACAGAAAAAATAAACTCAGGGAGGAAATATAGTTACTTCCATCTACTACATCTTCTTACTACAATATGCAGGCGCGTAACACTGTACCATGGGAATTTAGGCCTGCATTGTTTTGCTAAGGAAAACACTAGGCCTAACTCCATTAATGCTATTTTGACAGGCCTAATTTGCTCTGATTTATTGCTTTTGTGTGAGGAGACAAGAGCCGTTAATTGGTTTACTGTCAGATAATGATGTTAGGGATGAGGAGCATTTTTTAACCGGAAACAAGCCTCAGAGAAAGTGTCGATTCATTAATGATTAAATATGGTTAACCAAAACATTTTTGAGGCTTACTTAATCACTTGTGTTCGTTGGGATATAAATTGCAAGATTATTGAATAGCTATTTACCAATAAACGGTTGAGGGACTCTTTGTGCTAAACATAGATCATAAATCCTCCATGGAATATTTAAAAATGAATCATATTTGTTTCTTTTACAAGTAATATACGATTTACATTTTCTCAAACGATAATTTAAAGACACTTGGGAAAAGCTCGTTAGGGCTAATCAGTCACCCCTGAATACCTTAGTTTACATGTCAAATTAGCCTGAAAATGAGGATTAATCAGAATGGCAAGTGTGGACCAATTAAATATGATAGCACTTTGTTACTTGTATTGTAATCAACCAAAAAATACTATTTAATAAACTAATTCACTAATATAATAATTATTTAGTTGCAGTACACTGTACAAAAACGTTATAAAGATTTTTAGGGGTAACGTAACACAAATTTCGGAGTTAAGTTGATGAAACACCAGTTAGTTGAGGAACCTTTTACTAGGATTTATGCGACTCGAATGCAAAAAACGTTTTGCTAGAATGTTCCATAGGCTACAATGTCATTTAACTATTAATGTTGTGAAACAGAAAGGATCATGACAAAATTACGGATTTTATCAAACCAGCAGTAAATAGTTTGTAAAGCTTCGATCTTGTAATCGGAGGATTGCAAAGTCGAGTCTTGCCTAATTACTAACTTTATTCCAAACTACATAAAATAACCATGCAATATCGCAAAAGAAGCTTACAATTGTATAAAATAATTGAATGCATAATGTTATACAGAGAGTAAAAGCAGTGGAATTCCACTGTATATTTGATCTGACAACATTCGTTTTTTCCACTTTATGGCGTAATCTTACTCCGTTTCTGTTGTATAAACTAACACTATTTTATGTTTTAACGTTGCTTCATAATGCTAGAGGCCCCACTTGCTGCCTCCAGTTTTATGGAGCAACGTTACACAAAACGTTTTGCAGTGAATATAATAATACAAAAGTAATGTGATCCTCGTAATTATCAACAATGCTAAGTAAAATATTATATATTTATCTATTAACATTTATCTGCATTTTTATGAACGCAAGTAGAACTTCACAGTTCTTTTTCGCTTAAGTTACTAAAATATATTCTCTATCATTTCTAAAAAATCTCTTTTTTCATTTTCTAAAGAGTTTTGCAGAGTTGTGAACAAGATTAAAACAGTAAACCAATTAGTACCTTACTACTATTATTTTTTTAAGTAGCTGTTTTTAAAAAAAATTAAGTAGCTCTTTTTTGAAGTTGAAATCGTTTAAAATCATAAATGAAATTTTTTAGAAGTTGTGTGAACGAAGTTTAAATGTAATTTACAAAACATAGCCACACCCGATTAAACTACTAAAATGCTCCGTATACATTGTGTTTTTATAAGGTAATTTGAGAAAATGCACTTGTATTGGTTATTGATTAAAACCCCTCATATTTAATGTTGTTTATATAGTAATTGAATTTTAAATTACCTTTTACGGTTGTGTAAAACAACCAAAAGATAAAATTGATCTTAAATCATCTATACCTTGTACATATTTTTACGCAATAACTTAAAGCTCAATTTATATCAACGTTACAATATTTCAAATATATGGGGTTAATTCATCAATTCTTTCAAATGGAAACACAGTTTCATCCCCTCACCATAATTCAATAGAAAAATACTTTATCATAGATACCGAAGGGAAACATGTTTGCGTAATCTAATTTTGACAAGAAACAAGTTATAATAATTCGATATCAATAGGGCCATATTTTTCCCATCATATGCAAATGCTATCAACTGAATAAACGCATACCTAAATGCAGTCTTTGCGGAAAAAGAAATAAAATTTTTCTGCCAGTTCATGCAATATAAAATCAAGCGTAATATATAGACATCCATTTTTTTTAAAACCGTCTTTATATCCATGATCTTGTAAGAGTCCAGGCGGTCTTTTTCATTTTTTGGCCTAGTTTCAAAAAAGTTTATTTTGTTTTCCTTCTGTGTTTTGCATGTGATACATTGCCAGGTTAGTTTGACAATTTCGTATTTGGCATTTTGAATAAAACTTGTATGAAAAAAAAAAGATTTAATATGGATAACTGTTAACATATTAAATTTTTTGAATTCTTTGCATCGCCGATATAATATCACATTTTAACCTTACTAACACTGTTTCTGTAGCTTATTCTATAGGGAATCTGTCGAAAAAGAAAAAATGTATATTTTCACACCTCACATTTTTCTTTTCCAACTGATTGAAAAAAGTTATTGACTGTTTTAATATCGTCAGTCTTTGAACTTTCAGCATATAACATGATCATGCACATGACCCCCCCCCATCTCTCTTCTGCAAATGACGTTTGTTTAATGTAGTGTTATCCGAGATTGAGTCACGTTAAGCATACTCTTGTTACAGAGATAAAGCCCATGTAAGGTTAAGTTGAATGAGGTCTTTGTTATATTATTAACATCATTAAATTATGTAAGAGCATGTTAAGCGTGCACTTTTCCATAAAAGAGAAAAAATAATCGCCTTGACTAATCCTTAATTTAACTGATGGTGCTATATTCATTATTTTTTTTAATAATTAAATATTTTCGTACTTGTCTCTATTGGCAAAACACCATAAAAAATAAAATAACACCATAAATTCTCAAATCTACAAAAAGTTAGTTAGTGAAATTAAAAAAAAATAATACCCATGTTTTTTTTTTTTTTTAAAACCTCTTTAAAAACGCGTGTTTTGGCTGTTGTGCCAAGATCTTCGCAAACACAAATCCGAAATTAATCAGGCAACTTATGTGATATTTTGTGTCCATAATTGTTTAGTATTACTTGTGTTACGAATTCGTGCGATTATAGTAATTTATACACTGTTTTAAACCATTTAATACGGTTATGGGTAAATAACCGTAATACAATGGTTACACAATGCTTTCACAATTAAATATAGGTAAGGTTAAAAAAAAACACCCATAAAATTCTTTTCAGCGATATAGCGTCCTAACGAATTTGACTGTTGAGACTTTACATATTAATTTCACTGGTTCATCCCAGTGTACTCAGAGCCTCTCTAATTTATTGATTTTTACATTATTTTCAGTACAATTCCGGTCACACGACGGCTGATATTTCAACCCATGTCTCTTTAAAACGATGCGAATATCAAACCAACTCGACCATGAAAGACTCAAAGAGTTGATTTCAGTTGAAATAACATAGTCCTGGTCATTCCACAGAAACAAGGAAACAGTAGTTAAATAGGTTAACGAAAAAAAGCCAATTGCTTGGCCTTTTCTAATCAGCAGAAAGTGATGTTTGGCTTTTAGTACATATATAGATAAATACTACTCCGATTCAAAAAATTAGAATAATGTTAAAAAAGAATGGGTTGAATGTTTCTAAAATGTCAATTTCGATATTGTGTTCAGAAAAAAATGTATTAAAAATATTTAATTATCTTCAGAGCATTTAAAAATATAATATACATATTTGTTTTTATCTGCTACATTAATAATTGACTATTTAAAAAATATTACAATAATTCAAAAAATTAGAATATCTGGACAACATGGTTCAAAAAATTAGAATAATCAACTTGTTTATATCAGTTGAGAGTGGTTCAAAAAATTAGAATAATCGACTTGTCGAACAACTGAGAGATTAACATCGAGGAGGACTAATAAAATGTGTTCTGATGTAGATAATGAAAAGTCGTTTGGCTTTGGATTTTATTGTAGTATTTTTGCTTAATCTGGGATGAAAACTTGACTTATCTGAATGTGTAAAATTTCCTTTTTTTGGACTTGCACAAAGGAAAAACACATATTTGTATAGCAAAAGAAGTGAAATGTTTTCAAGCATGTGTGAGTAAATTTTTTAGAGAATATTCTAAAAATTAGTGTTTTTAAAATAAATCCTTTAAAAGTGGTCGAAAGCCATTAACTACAACAACAGATTAAAGGAAATTGTAAAATAGTAGGGAAATATCGCTTTCGAAGTGTAATATATTTGCAAAGAAATTTGAAAGAAAAGGTTATAAATGTCTCTAAATCTATATAACAATACAACAACTTCCCAAATTAGGTTTAAGATCACGTGTGCTTATGTTAAAGCCATTTTTATCATCTAAACAAAAGCCTGCTAGAGTTAAATGGTCTAAACAATGTCTAGTTTGGGATCAAGATGATTGTAAAAAGGTATTCTCCAACAATGGAAGTATGTTAAAGTGTGTCTCATGGGTATCAAAGCATACTTGTTTAGAAACTTAAACAAGAAGCTTATAATAAAGGGTATTTAAAATGTTCTGTTAAATTTGCGATAGATGTCTTAGTATGGGACTGCAAGACTGTTTATTAAGAAATTCTTGAACGTTTCATGATTCCTTCAGCTGAGAATTTGTTGATGACGATTTCTTGTTTCAGCAAAATTAAGCTTCTCCCCACACTTCCAAATCAACTAAATGGCTCAAAGAGAAGAACCTAACTCTACTCTTTTTGCCTGCGAACTCTACCGATTGAAATCCCATCAAGAATTTGTGGATAATTATGAAAAATAACTTCTTGACTCGATTGACTTGACTTACTAGAAAGAGTATATTTAGACAAATACGGATATGGCGAATTTGGACGTATAATTAACGAAAGGTTAATAGTTTTTTATGCCAAACTGTTTAAGAGCTGTAATTAATGCTAAGGGTGAGACGACAAACTAATTTTTTAGCAAGTAAGAACACTTAGAGTTTGAATTCTGTACACTATTTTAACATTATTCTAATTTTTTGAACCATGTTAGGAAGTATTCTAATATTTTGAATTTTTTGTCGTTTGCTTATTTAAATAAATTTTCTATTTCATTGTAATATTTTTACATTTTTATAAATCTACAAAATGTGCAGATTTATATTATAATAAATTATATTTCATACAGTTGGTTATTTGTTTTATAAATTACAATTACAATTTCATTGACCGCGTTTTCTTTCATTATTCTAATTTTTTGAATTGGGGTAGTAATGATAAAACAAGTTAACTACTTTTACAAGGAAAAATTTCTAAAAGTGTGAACCAACATTAAATTTCTTTTTGTGTCAGCAACAGGGAATATGAAATCATTAAAGCTTGCGTATTCATGTCGTATTTATAATAATTATCTATTAATTTTGCGCAACTATTAAGAATAAACTATTCATTATCATAAAAATATTAGTTACATCTATATCACCCCATATCGACGCCAAATAAAAAATAAAAATCCCGGTACCCTCCGTAAATGGGAGAAAAGTTGCGGTCATTTTTCAAGAGATAAAAATTCCGAGTTTTATGCGGTGCTTTTCTTTAGGTTGTTTGAAAATTCAGGAAGCAAGCGTCTTACAATTCGAGATTACATTTGAATCGCTAAATTTTAAAACGGAACCAAGTCCTTCGAAGAGTTTCCCTCTAACTTTCTACTTTTTTCATTGTAGTGAAAGAAGAAGGGTATACGGATATCTTGCTATATACTTAAAACCTTTTTACATTTAGAGATTCATTTCCCTCGGAGACAGTTTTTAGGTTATTTTGCTTGTTTTGAAGAAGTATAAATGCGAGTGTCGAACTATTGAGACAAACTTTTTTGAGTACGTTTTAAGAATTGATTTTGGGACTTGTCTGGTTTATTATAACATAAATTTTGTAGAATGTCGGGAAGTTTATTTTTGAAAGATATATTTCACTTATACGACTTAATAAATATTTCATTTAAATCATTGTTCTTTAAGCTGTGATATCTAATGGCACTTTTTTTTTCTATTTTCTAAAATATGTTCTTGGGGGCTGGGGAGCCCAGTCGGTTAAGCACTCGCTTAGCATGCGGAAGGTCCCAGGTTCGGGTCCGGGCATCGCCAAAATAGCTGCCGACCTATAAACGGCTTGTGCAGCCAAAAAGTCCGACGAATAATACCCCGTGTAAGGGAGTGCACGTTAAATATCCTTCAAAGTCCTGACGCTGCGTACGATGTCGCCCTTGGGTGCCTATTCAGGTGTTGGCTCGTCACCTGACTGTGGTTCTAAAATACGACACCCGTCGCCAATAGCCCTCGTGTAGCTCTAGTGCGACGATAATTCAAACCAAACCAAAATATGTTCTTGCGAAATAATTCAAAGTTTGCTTTTAAGTAAAAGTTTATATATTAAGTGGATAAGTAATTTATCAGTAGTACTTTTTAAAACTTTTTTATTAATAAGCCCCAAAAGTTCACATTTGAAAACTTTAAAAACAGATATATTTTGCTCATATGTTTTAATCAATATTTCATATTAAACAGTGTACCTTAAGCTGTGATGTATTTTTATGTTTCCTGAAAGATGTTCTTGCGAAATATTTCAAAGTTTTCTTTTAAGTAATTGCTTATGTGTAAGTAATAACTAACTTATCCTAGAGCTTTTTTTAAAAACTTTTTTTTAAAACTAAGTCTTAGAAATATTGGGGATTGAAAACTTTAGAAAAAGATAACTCTTGTTCGGAAACTCCTAAAGGTATTGAAACAGATAATAAAAGCAATTTCGATAAATTAATAATTTTGTTTCTCAACGTGAAGTTTTGTCTAAAGTCCTGAGATATTAATAAGAATTTATAATTAAAACATGTGTAATATTTAATATTAATCCTCGATTTTAATTAAAATTTATTTCTTTAATTTAAAGAGCAAACTCGTTTTAAATGTAACTTTAAATTTATTTTTACATTTATAAACTTATGAAATTTTGTATACATTACAGCATATTTCGTCTTTAAAAAATTGTTCTCTTCAAAGACTTCGTACTAAAAACAATTAAAAAGGAAGAGAGAAATATGCTCTTCATTATGCTTTATTGCTCTATGCTTTAAAACGTTTAATTGGATCGTATTAACCAAAAAGAAGAATAAAACATATTATAAAATATTTTATGCATCAAATAAAATATTTTGCAATTGGTGAATTCAACATCATTCATTAAAAACATATCTAAATACAAAGATATACTCGCAATTTTTATCTAATGTAATAAAAAAGATTTTAAAGAAAAAACATTCCTTTCTCTTTCTAAGTTTACGAAATTCTTACGAATACTTAATTGTATTTGGACTTTTATTTTATGGATCTTATAACCAATTTTTTATTACCTCATTTTTTCTTTAAACCAACAGTCGTAATGAGTTTTTTTTTTTTTACAAAGACGACAAACACTCACCAAAACATATCAAACATTCACGAGCCGTCATTTAAAAGGTACAACGAAAAAAAACTAATGTCCCTTTCTTAATTGCTGAAACATTTGAAGAACATCTCAAAATACTGAATTAAGGTTAATGCGCTTTATTTGATTTTCTAATTTTTCCGAGGATCTTTCTTGGAAGGAATTAATCTTCATTCTTCAGAGAAAAGAAATACTACTGGGAGGCCGTTTCAATAAAGATGTGGCCATTTTTAGCAGCGCGGAGATGCTATTAGCACTTTTCGCTCCGTGAGAGCTTAAATGCCGACATTTGATTTCATTAATTTCTCAGCACTTGTCAGACAACATAAATGGTATTGCTCCCAATGGTACGTATAGTTAGGGTCGTTCGTTTAATGAAAATGTTGCATCCTAGAAAAGATATTTTATGGTTTTTTCCCTTTTTAAAATGGGTTTGGTTGTTTTGTATCAAGAATGTCGTTGATCTAAGAATTTTTTCCATTAAAGAAATTTTGAATGCTGTTCATGCATAAGCGTGTTATAATTTAAGTAAAAATTTAAATTGGCTGTACAGTTAAAAATTAGAGTAATAAAAGTTATGTAAAATTTTGAAGCTGCACGAGAGATCTAGTGTTTTTCGAGAAAAAATGACGAAGCACAATGGAATATTTGAAAAATGAAAAGTAATTAAAAAACCCACCAAAAAGGACATAGTGACAGATCTTTGATCCTACTTTTTCTCTGACTTATCCTATGCAGTCATTCAACTGGTAAATTTTGTCTTGTATATTTTTCTTCAAATGAGTCAGTTATTGTTCCAGTGCTTCAATACCTTTTTTTTTAAAAAAAGATGTGTTAAAAACTTTGAACAAACCAAATGAGTTCAATTTTGCCAAACAGCCTTGTACCAAGAGTTTAATAAAAAATATAGTAACGCAATAAAACTTATGATTAATGTAAATTTAACGGTTATGTGTAAAAAGTGATTTTTATCTCTCTTTGTTAGTCGTTATAGTTGAGCCTGTTTTTTAATCGGATTTTGCTTTATACTGATAGATAACTTCCCTCTCTAATTAATCTGATATATTTTCATGTAATTTACTTATTTTGAAGAAAATGCAATTTTCTGATTTATTGATTTGAAATTGATTTTTGGGATTTACTTTTAAGTGCTGAAAATCCTTTTACTGTACGAACTACACAATATATAATTTAAAGATGTCAAAATCAGAATAAAATCAGGAAGCATAATTGATTCTGAATATATAAAACTTAACCGGACAAAATTATTCTGAAGAGGACCATAAAACTCAATTTGTAACTTTTTGAGTGACTTTTGGTCACAGACTTCTTCAAACTCTTCTGTATATAGAAGAAATCAATCCCCCTTGTCCATACTTCATTTAGCTACGACTAAGCCGCAAAAAAAAAAAGTTCAGTTCAATGACATTCCACCAAACAAGAATCCATGGCCCAGCATTCGGAGAATGCGCGATACTTACTCTCTTTTTCCATCTGGGGTAAGTTGTTTACCCCATTCTGTTGTCAGAAATCCCCGGGGAACTTTTCCCAGATAAAAGACTCATTTGTGCCCGGTTGTGTGTTTACTGTAGCGTCCAGCCTCGCCACAGATTGGTGGACGGGCCGTTCCTGTCCTTTGTTTTTCAAAGCAAATATCCGTGTCTTAGTCGAAAAAAGACACTTTTTCGATGTTGTAATGTAGGAAAACGGCCTTTTTTAGTGGAGTATATTATGTTAGTCCAGTCGATGGAGTGAATTGAGAATAAGAAAGTGCAGATAGTGAAAAATGCTGTCTTGTGGGAATGTGTTAAGGGAAATTTGGTTTTTGCGGAACTCGAGTGTGATTTACTTGGTTTTGACTGTTGACTCGGTTTCTAGAAATAATGCATTAAAGTTTCTGATTAAAAATTTTAACTATTTAAATTTGTGCATAGAATAGTTTTTATAAAAACGTGTTTAAAGTGAAAATGATTAAGAATATTTATATTTATTAAAAAAATCAATTTTCATGATACATAAAGTTGACACTTTATGTATTACAAACTGGACTACAATTTGAATATACTATTTTTAAACTGGGGTAAGGTGGGGTAAGTGGGCCACCTTTTTGGCATAATTCGACTTCAGACCCTCATACCACTGAATGTAATCGGCCTAACAACTTATTTTTTTGTGTGGTCCATTCTCTCATATGTTATTACTGTACCCATGGCAACCTTAACACAAATTGGCAAATAATAAATTTAAAAAATATGTTTTTCTTTTTGGTCATCCGAGTGGCCCACTTGCCCCGCAAGGTGGGGTAAGTGGGCCACCCCCCTAATATATTTTTACACATAACTGGTAGAGATATGGTGGAGCAAGTGGAATAATCTACATGATTTTTTGAGTGTTTGAAAAAAAAAGTAATGGTGTATCTTTAATAGTTCCCGCATAGCAACTTTTTCTGGCATGCAAGCTTACTACAAGAAAAAATACGTTCATTTTCATCTTGTCATTTTTGCAAGTTGTGTAAAAAAATGTTAGGGCTACAGATTTTAAACTGGCCTATGTCAATGAATAGGACTATGAATAGTGAATATGACAAACCCTATGAATCAGTGAATATGACTTTTTTTTTAAGTATATTAAAGAGTTGGGGCAAGTGGGCTACCCCTGGCCCACTTACCCCACCATTGTGGTGGCCCACTTACCCCAAACGCGGGGCAGCTGGGCCACCCCAATTTTCTTTTAACCTTATCAGCATCACAAGTACATGACACTACAAAAAGATACTATGTTTTATACACTTTCAAAATATATAACATTTTGTTTCGTATCATGAACCGTTTGGAAATAAATAAAAATATAGTATGATGGCGTGAATTACGAAAAGATGCAATTTTAAAAATTTTCACAAAAAGGATTGTACCTTGTTACATACTTCAATTAAAATGATGACATTATGTTTCCTGCATCGATTGGGGTAAATACGCAAAAATATTGTAACAGATTTTTTTTACGTCCATAATTCGGGAAATGCCAGGGGGGGTGGCCCACTTGCCCCAATGGCCCACTTACCCCACCTTACCCTAACAGAAATATTTTTTACGGGATTTAAAGTAAGCCCCCTAGCGTCTTCATTGAATTTATATAGTTTAAAAAAGCTTTAAAAGAAGCGATTTTTTTTTTAATTATGAGCTCTTGCATTTACGATCAGCATAAGTAGTTTTCTTGTTTCAAGTGACGTAAAACCATTTCTTGTTAGTTCCATTGGTGGTTTCGGTGATTGATTACATGACACAATGAGCTCCGCCCAATACATTGATTAACCAATTGAGACCTTATTTGAATTTCTGTTCAACTTTTGCCAGTCAGGACGCAAAACATTTTTTTTAATTAATGACATTTTAAAAGTCGCTAAAATGGGATTGTCTGTAGTTATTATTAAATCTGTAATAAGAAAATGAGTGGAGAAAACGCATAAAAAAATATTAATTCAATTTTCCAAAATAGTGAGTAAGTGATTGACGATTCTAAAACAACTCTAACACGTCCACACGAGGCTATGTTGAGATGCCACGTAGCGGAACACATACTTTTTCCTAATGCCGCGAACGCATTAGGGCCTTCCAAAAGCATCAGCAGTAAAAACACGCCATGTGTTATCTGGGCGAGGAGGTATTATTATTTTCTTGTCTGCTTCCTTTTGAAAGGCGCAAATGAGTGTTCATAACTCACTGAGCTTTCTCGACCAGATAGCGCGCTGGGAACGAGGTTATACCATACTCGGACATCAGCAGCAGCCGTCGTACAACTCCACTCCGCTCGAACAAAAGAAAAAAATGGCTCCGTGTGTCATCTGAAGATGGCGCTATGTGGTATAAATGTCAGAACTACGACGTGACCTGTTTTTTCCTTCTTTTTTTATATAATAAGTGTATGTGATTGAGGGAGAATTCTTACGGAAGCTAATGAGGTTATATTACACAATGAAGGGGATGGAATTCTTTGGAGTTGCAAATGTCTCCGTGGTTATACTCACATTTTAGGCTCATTATGAATTCTTAAAGAATTACTTATTTACTATATATGCCGTTCAAAAAAATTAATACTAATTTATATTGAAAAGAATAACAAAAGTTTTACGTTTTCTTGCTTAATATATTTCATCTACATAATATTAATATTAAGAAAAAGAATTCTAATTTTCTTGTTTTAAGTTTAAGTTCTTTATGCTTAAAATCATCGTAAAACCCATTTAAGACTTTTCGTAGATGAACGAAGCTTATTCGAAGTGAATTTAGGTAACCCTAATTCATAATGCAAGGGGTTTCCGAATGCTCATAAAACTTTAAAAATCTGGAATTATGTAATTCATCCTTTAAGATTAACGGGTACAAAGACAGAGTCCTAGGAGTAATTCGTAGCTAAGACCACCCTTGCGTATATTAAGGGGAGATCATAGTTGGCGACAGCAAAAATGAGCGATTCTTAGTATTGATTTTTAAAGGCTCTAAAGCATTTAAAATTTATGGTACAATAAAAAAATGTTCCAAATTATAAATTGTACTTTTATTATAATATTTACACCTAAGAATCTTATTAAAAAAATTTATTTTTTAAGAAATAATATATCTTTTGAAACATACAATTACGATTTTCAAAATTACAAGTATTTTTTCGGTACACATTGTACAAAAAATATACAATGAAAGCACATAAAACTTTTTTCAAATGCAAGTAAACAGTTAGATTGATATTGGTTAACCATTTTTTTTTTGAATAATTTTTTTTTAATATTTTATTTTAAGAACATTATATTCTATATTCATAAAAATACTGATTTCCAATAAAGAAAAGTGTAAAATAATAAAATACTTTTTTTTTTAAAATTTGTAAGTCTAAATTAGGTGACTTAAATAGATCTAAAATGGTTTTATAACACAGAAAAAAATTAAAAAATATTTAATAGATTTGGAGAAACGTACCTATGTGTGGAAAATTATAGTTTTGAGAAAAAAACAACAACAGTTGAACACCTTGAACACGAACTCGAAGGAACCACCGAAACATTTCTTGTTAACCGAATTTCATGTAAATCATAAGGAATTTTTTTAACATTGATCCAGTGAATAGTTTTCAAATATTAACACAAAAAAAATCATATTTTATAAAGTAATACATAAATAATACAAGCATACAATTAGTAATTCAAAGGGGGCGAGACGCATATGTTTATTTTTTATAATTTTAACTTTTTATAAGAAATAATTAACCAATCGATACAAAATTGGTCTCATTCGATAAATCCGGCTTCTACCTATCAGAAAATACTGGTCTCAAAAATTATATATTTTTGGTCATTTTTAACTATGATCTCCCCTTAAATTTAATAAAACACAGTAAATGCAAGTTAATTTAAAAAAAAACCCCTGCTATTTCATAAAATTTTCTATTCAAAAAGATATTTGAATCGGTATTTTGAGATGGTGAATGCTTTTGATGAATAAAACGTAATTAAAAAAATAATTCTTAGAGATTTTACATTTTTTTACGCTTTTGATTCTTTACGATTATGAAATAAAATGTTTTCAAAACTGAAAGAAAGTCGTTGTGGCGAAACGGATTTGTCGTGAATGAATAACTGTATACTTAGACGACATTCATTATTTTGTTTAAATAATTTCAAAAACGCGTTTTTATTTTCTTGAAATATTTTTGCTCAAATTTGAAAAGAATAAAAAATTACACTGAAACATCAACTTGTTTTAAGATGCTGATTTATTTCTACCACGTGATGCGTATGACGCTCTTTATAAATTTGCCGGAAAAGGAATTTTGAAAAAATCCAGGCATCCACTTTTAGGCTGTAAGTTTTTTTAATTACTTAAATAAACACAGAAATAATTAAAAAAATTGTAAAACGAATGAAAATTAAAAAAAAAAATATTTACCATGAATGTTTAGCAATATTGTCAAATCCACTCATCTTACGATACATTACAGAAAAGCTTACGAATAAAATTAACGAGTATGCAAATGCAACAGTAGAATTATTATAATATTGTATTTAATTTTATTTTTTAACATTAGTATATGAAAATAATAAAAAAAACTATTTAATATGCTGAACGTTCACATACTAACCGCACGCATAGATAATGTACACAAATATATAGTAGCTTATGTAATAAGAATATGTTACAACACTATTTAAAAAAAAATAAATTCCCAAAATGATAAAAATTATCAATATTTCTATTGTAATGCGATATCGTATTGTTCGGTTAGTTAGGTTCATACTTTTATTTTTCCAAGTTTATGTATTCCAAGAGCCGTAATTTTTATAACTTTAATCGTTATAACATTTAACGCAATCTACAATTTTATATAAAGTTAAACATTACGAAGAAGCAAATAATGAAAAATGCAAGTATCGCAAAATAATGAAAAGCCAATATTTTAATTATTTTCTACGTCAGACTTCTGCGGTTTAACATGAGCATGTTTCACGCCTTAAGTGGCAATAGCAGCAGATTAATAAAAATAAGGTCCCGATTTGTTAATCGATGTAGTGACGGAGTTTACCATGTCATACTACCAATGAAAAATAAGAATCACTAAAACCACTAATGAAACTCGGGAATGAAAGTAGGAATGTATTTACGTCTCGTGTGAAACAAGCCAAACGACAAGAAGAAACCTTCAATGCTTTGAAATATGTGAAAATCCTATCTTCGACAAATCGGAAGGCTTTTTATCTGCTCTATTAAGAACAATCTTTCTTCCTTTATCAACAGATTAAAGATATTTTAGCTGAAATTGAACTTTTTTCCGATCATCTGACGTCCACAGAACCGTATCTCTGTGCCCTTCCCATCTTTTATAAATGTGGTTTTCCGATCCTCGCACTGACGCAAAATTACACTTTTTCTTCTCAGGAGATGCTTACTTCCTTGGCTCGTTTATTTGGCTTTGTGGACTTTTCTTTATCTTTGCTCATTAAAATGACACTGTAGTAACTGGAATTTTAGTAAAAGTCGTGGTTGTGTACAATGTAACAAAATCTGTACTATTACTAGCATATCTTTCGGAAACTCAGGTGCCATGAACTTTTCTAGTAACCTTACTGAATTAAACTTAGTAACACATTCATTTCCTTAGTAATCGTACTAAGAATTTTTTTATACAGTCTACGGTTGTTGTAATTAAAGCTGCAGTTTAACAACTAAGCAGTATCAGTAGCATTTACTTCGAACTATTTCTACAGTAGTTTATACACCCAAAACCATATTAGCTCCACATATTATTAAACTATAATTAACAAATTTGAGCATCAAATAATTTATTTTACAATCTCAATGAGTATTTAGTATGGTTTGAAAATTTATTTTTGAACGTGTTAATTGATTTTTTTGCAATAAATAGAAATATATTTACGTTCGAATCATAGTTTACGATATGAATTTGCAATCAGATTTTATTTTTATCAGTGGTTCAGTTCCTTCTTTTTATATTAATTTTGTAATTAAACTGGACCTATACATTAACTTAATTTGACTCACTGCATTTGAATGCAAAGAATAAGAGAGAAGTTCAGAATTACAGACAAAGGTATTATTGAGGAAGCAAAAACGAAAAAATTACAGTATAGATTGGAATGAAGAAAAACTGTGCCGGAAAACTTGTGAGGCAATGTTGTTTTGTCGTCTTGCATGGATTAATAGAATAATACGACGACAGAGTTGATCGGAATTGAATTAACGTCTCATTAGCACCAGGGCTATTGGCGAAGGAGGTAAAATTTTTGAACCGACGACAATTGATGAACCGACACGTTAATAGGCTCACAACGCAGGGCGACGTAAGCGGCTTTGGGACTTTGAAGCATATTTAATGTACACCCTCTTCACGGTTTATTTGTCGGATTTTTTTTTGGCTACACAGATCATTTATAAGTTGGTAGTTATTTTGGCAATGCACGAACCTCAACCTTTTTCTTCAACCTTGGAATGCAAGGCAAGCAACCTTCCGACTGAGCTTTCCAGCCCCAATGGGACGACAGAGCTAAGGCAAAAATTCCACGATATAAAGTGCTCTCATTAGGGTCCAATACACATGAAGCATATCTTTGCCACTTGGCCAATACAATACTATTTCTCTGTTGATTATTGCTATTTTCCTTGGTATCAATAATTTCAGTGCAGAAAATTTTCTTCACCAATCAAAAGTATTATTCAATTAAAAACCTCTCACCAACAATCCTTTAAATTTCATAAAATTAAGACTTTTGAATCGTTACTTAGTTTGACCGCTTTTTACTAAAAATGAGTAAGTACGAGTTACATTATTTTCAAAATAATTTCAAGATCTTCTGTTCATTTTTTGTCGTTTATTGATTTTTTCATTGTTTTTATTTTGGCATTTAGCCACAGCTTGGGCTAAGTTTTTTTAATCCTTCCAGGAGAAATGTATTCCAAGCATATTGAAAAAATTAACCTTCATCGAAATTCTTTTCTTTGAAATTATTTTTGGTATTAACAAAAAAGCAATAGTTTTTTTTCAGCTCTCAGACATTAAATTATCGGAAGTTCTATTGTCATGAACTGGATTATTTGATATCATTTTATTAATTTGACTAATACATTGAGATTAATATTATTTTTAGATAAAAATTGATATACTCAATACTAAATTTGATTAACTTTAATCATGCATTTCATATATTTTTGAAATATAAATATGTTTATAAAAGGATTTTATTTAGAAAAAAGGACCCTACATTAATTTCTAACAAGCCATTTAGTTATTTCCATATATAAACTAATTTTAACAACAATTAAATTATCAAATGATCGGAAAATGTATTCGATTGTATGAGCATAAAATGCTTAAATTCAACAAAACATATTTTTTAATCGCATGATTCTTGAAGTATGTAATATAAAAATGGCATTTCTATGCGTGACTAACTTTATAAATACATCAATTCCTTCTACCTACTAAATTTTTATAATATCTGTTTACTAGTAATTTCGAAAATAACAATTGTTGCAATATTTTATAGACAACAACTGAAAAAAAAATTCTTTGATATTTTAAAATTTTGGTTTCAAGTTTTTTTTTCTGAAACGTTTTAATCATGTTAAGTGTCTAAACTCGCCGTTGTTAACTTTTTTTTGGTTTTTCAGGAATGAACATTATTGAGGCGGGGAAACTATTTATCAAGTAAACGGTTTGGAGAAATGATACAATTTTAAAAGATATTTGAAGAAAGTGTGCTATCAAGATATTTTTGACGCTTACATTGTGTCATAAGTTACTACTTCATAAATAAATGAAATATGAATTTTATTGAACGACACAGGATTAATAGCAAGAAACAAAATAAGGTGATGCTTCAATAAATAAAAGCTTGATAAGAATTACCTACAAAGAAGAAAATAAGATAAAGCAGTTATTTTTTTAGTTTTTAAATTATAGTTGCACTAGAGATATTCGGGGGCTATTGGCGGCCCGGCGTTGTAATTTAGAACTACAAATCAGGTGACGAGCTGAGTAGGCACTCAACACAACTTTTAAGAGTGAACTCGTACTCAGTGTTTAGGACTTTGAATGATATTTAGCGTGCACTTCCGCCACATGGGGTACTATTCATTGGACATTTTTGGATGCACCGGGCAGATATTTTTTTAAAGTATGTCAAAATAAAAGTTTCCATTTATTTACTTAATCGAATAGGGATTAGAAGCTTTGCTCACATTTCCTAAACATTTAATTTTTTTATTTTTTTCAAAAAAATGAATCCTTAAGTTTTAACACATCCTAATTTAACCGACGGCGATGGTTCATTGCATTTCAAAAAATTAAATTTTATACAATTTTTCAAAAATTCTGTAAAACATAACACAATCACTTATTCTTTGTTAATATATCATTGAGATTACACTTACAATATGAAAAAATAAAGTGACTTCTAATTAAACTAGCTGCAATTTTTTTATTAATATTACCTACATAAAATAATTTCTTAACGATTAAAATAACTTATGTAAACTATACAGAATATAAAAATAAACGGATGAATTTTAAAAAATTAAATGGTTACCGAGGCATTTTTCAAAACTTAACTTTAGTTTGAATTATCGTCTCACTAGAGCTACCCGAGGGCGAGTCGTATTTTAGAGCCACAGTCAAGTGACGAGCTGACACCTGAGTAGACACCCAACTCAACCGTTAGGGGCGACATCGTACGCAGCGTTAGGACTGATGGATATTTAAAGTACACTCCCTCTACACGGGTTACTATTCGTCGATTATTTTTGGCTGCACTGGCTGTTTATAGGTCGACAGTTATTTTGGCGATGCCCGGATCCGAACCTGAGACCTTTCGCATGCTAGGCGAATGCCTAACCGACTGGACTCCCGAGCCCCGAATTTTACTTTAAACACTTTCTCAATATTTCGCTATTATCTGACATATTAGCAATAAGTTACTTCCGTTAACAAAAAAGTAAATGAATTATATACAAATTGATTGATATTTTAAATTATAATTTGTCCAACATAAAATAATGTATTAATATGAAGCTAAAGTTTAAATAAGCGAAAGCATAAAAAGATATTTAAATGATGAATTTGTAATAAGAAAACAATACTATCATTTTTCGATGTCTTGCGATAATTCGATTTTGGAAGAAAATGCATTACATCGTTAATAATAGCTTTTTAGACGTTAATTTAACTGATAATTCACTAAACAATTAAGGAATACGTTTAAATAAAGCTACATACGAAAAGAATAAAATCCATTGATGAATTTATAAATTACTAGTCCCATGATAATTGGCTCGTAATGTCTCGCAATTTCCGTAACATCTACTTCGTTTCAATATTAAAGTAAATGCATATCATTGAAACTAAGTGCTATTTTTAATTTTGATTCATGGCAACATTAAGAAATAAGTTTGAATAAAGCTACAAATGAAAAGCTTTGATTTATAAATCACTAAACTATTTTCCAGATCCCATGATAATTGGTTCCTCAACGTTCCAGGCCTATCCCAGAACTTCCATGGACAAATTACCTCCATATCGTCATGGCTGTCTAAATATGACGAATGGCTCCCCTATGACACCGAAAATTCTCCAGTAAATAGATTTCCCTTGGCTTCAATCTTCGTTTTGCCCTCCCGATTCAATATTGAAAAAGTAAATATATTTCATCGATGCTAATTGCTAGTGTATATATAATTAAACTAATAATTCACTACAAAATAAAGAAATACGTCTCAATAAAGCTACAAGCGAAAATAATAAAATGCATTGATGACTTTATAAATCACTGGACAATTTTTGAAGTCCCGAGGTAATTGGTTCCTCTACGTTCCATGTCTATTTTCGAATCAACATTTCCATAAACAAACTTCTATTTCACCTAGGCTGTCCAAATATGACGAATGGATCCATTATGACACCAAAATTTCCCAGTAAAGAAAATAGATTTCCCACGGCATCCAACTTATTTCGCCCTCCGATATAATTATTAAAAAAGTAAAACCATTTCATCGCTGCTAATTGCAATTTCGAAATATAATTTAGCTATTTTTTTTTATTTTGTAGTGAATTGTATAAGTTTCAATAAAGATACAAACGAAAAGAATAAAATCGAACCATTTTTCGAAGTCCCGTGATAATTGGTTCTCAATGTTCCGCAACTTCCAGGAACCCGCATTTCCATGGACAAATTACCTCCATGTCGTCATGGCTGTCCAAATATGACGAATGGCTCCCCTATGGCACCGAAAATTCTCCAGTAAATAGATTTCCCAGGGCTTCTATCTTCTTTCGCCCTCCCCGATTGATTCCGCGCCATTGATTCTTCTTAGTGCACCTTCTTCTATTCCGAAGAAGTTAATGTCATAACTCATCAGGACGGAGGACGCGTCTTGGAAGGGATTTCGAGCGGATTTAGGGACTCTTGTCTTGTTGTGATTGCTAGGGTGTTTTTCTAGGGTACCATTATTTTATCGTTCTTTAATAACTTTTTTATTTTGTACGCTCGTATGGTTGCTGTCAGGTTAGTTGATACCAGGAGGACTGTGATTTATTTGGTGCCATCTAGTTTTAGTTTTTTCTAACGTAGATTAAGAAGATCATGTGTATGGAATGTAGATAACTTTTTAACAAAACTTTCAAATGATTTCATCAAAGATAGATTTTTTCCTATGCATTTAATACAGTTTTGGAATGCATTTTATAAGTTCTTGAGTACTTTTGGGATAAAATTTTAATGAAGTATAATCTTTATTTTTTACTCTACTCTCGTATGAGTGTGTTTTGGTATTTGATACCTTAAAAGTAATTGGTTGAAATATACTACACACCACTTTAGGTTAGCCAAACGTGTAACATGTAAAATTATTTGCAATACAGATTTTTCAAT
Source organism: Hylyphantes graminicola (assembly GCA_023701765.1). Taxonomy (NCBI): domain Eukaryota; kingdom Metazoa; phylum Arthropoda; class Arachnida; order Araneae; family Linyphiidae; genus Hylyphantes; species Hylyphantes graminicola. Next base: position 30,400,194 of record CM043119.1, read on the forward strand.
ATCCATGGAAATAAGTTATGGCCAAATATGAACATGTATTAAAAACTACTATAAGCTTCACTAATTAGAGATTCTGTTATTTACTCTTCTCACCTTGATAGAGGGATTATGTTATGGAACGAAATGGCCTACCGTGATTGCTGGGTGTTATGGATTGGGATACTATTAAATTATTCTTGTAAATTTAAGTTTATATTTTACACACTAATGGGGGCTGCCATGCTTACTTTGTATGGATTTTTGCTATGATTTCTACGGAGTTTAGGGTAGACAGTTTTTTTTCTTATTGCCTAGTATTTAGTTTGCACTCTAGTATCTGATTACAGTAAAAAGTAAAGGACATCCGTATCTATGAATTCACTATTACGTGAATTCTCTTTGCATGCCCAGTAAAAAAATCGAATTTCCGTATTTTTCATAATTATTGATTGAAGCACGACAATATTTTGTTAAAGTATATGTTATTAAAAATAAAAATATTAAGACACTCGTTCAAAATTAGAAAGCCATTTTTTAAAAATGAAGAAAATACAAATAATTACAAATAACACAATATTAGATACTTAGTATAAATTTTCGAAACAAATGGCGATGGAAAAACACAAAACATATTAAAGCTTCTTAAAAATGTTTTCACACTCACAAAGAAAAAAAATTTAGCTATGCAGATTGCCCAGTTTAATATTTATTCATTTGTTTAATGAATATAAAAATGAAAATTCAAATTGTGAAAAAATATTTGTTTCACTACGCATATACCATAAATTTGAGTTTTAAAGCTTAATACGAGGAAGTTAATAAAGTGCTCATTTTTTCATTCAAAATGCAAATGCAAACACCATCTTAGTGAATCTAAAAAAAAGTGTTTCCAAACTTCGGATAATTTGCATATTCCCTTTAATATTAGACAAAGTTGAAATAAAAGATCAAGTATTTTGATAGAATCTGTTGGATGAAAGGTTAGTCTAAATACTGTTATAAATATTTTTATCACAATATTACAGTTTACATTTGAAATTCAATAGATAGTATTCTGATTTTTATGGCCATACACATATTTCTGGTATTTATTTTTGAATCTAAAAGAAAGGATTAAGAGGTAAGAATATAAAGAAATGATAAATAATATGTGGGTGCAATTCTATGTATACTATTGTTAATGTCTTAAATTCTACAGAATAAGGAATTGAGTACATTTACTATCGAATAAAAATTTAAATTTTGAAATTATCATTAAGAGCCAATAATAAATCTTCTATTTCTATCATCCTGTGACTAATTGTAGGATGTCAACTAATTTTATTTCCCATTAAACCATACATTTTTCTAAATGCTAAGTGACGGATCTTCAACTTCTATTTTATTTTAATCATTGGGAATTGAAACACAAGTGAGATATTTAGCACCACATAGTCAAATATATTCAAGGTTACGTCTACGAAGGCATGATTTTCTTATTTTACTTAGTTTATTATTCATCCAGTAATTTAATTTTTTTTTATGGAGTTTAATCTTTGTTCGAATTTTCAATATTTTTAATATACTATTTTAATTTATACTATTTTTTATTATACTATTTTTTATACCATTTTATTTATACCATTTTTAATATACTATTTTATTTATACTATTTTCATTTATACTATTTTTTAATATACTATTTTTATTATTTTCTTCTCATTTATACTTAAATTATACAATTACTATTCTCATTTAAATGAACATTCAGTTTTGAATCCCAATTTAAGTATCGTTGTTTATCATTTTCGTTGATTGACTTTTTTGCCATTAAATATAACTTTCAATAGGTTTAGATATTCACTTAATTTTAATTAAATGTATTAATTACGAAAATAGTGGTTTTTGCGATATAATTATACATTCACTAAATGGTATTTCATTAAATGTCTGGTAACAGTTATGTCTGCTTTAAACGCATTGTATTTAAAACCTTATTAAATTACACCCGGACCTGTAACCTTCAAACCCAATTTAAAACTTTTAAATTTGCTTCTTCTAGCACACATGTTAAAACTTTTGTCATAGTTTAAACGTAACAATGGCTTGCAAACTCCATCCCAATGTCATTTACGTCGTTAAAAAGTGATAAACGTCCCTCAATCTACAGAACGAGTATCATAGACCATCCTATCCGAGCAACAATTAACGAGATCTAACACTCGCGCTACAGTCGAACTCGGTCATCAAGTAGGCCCCAATGGAGACCCGTGAACTGCAATATTTCCCCTAATTACTCTTAAACCAAGACTTATATATACAGTTTTACTAGTATAATGGTATAATTATACTAGATTAAACAAACATTTAGTTTCGAATACAATACTTGAGAATTGTTAATTAGCATTTTCGTAGTTTGATTTTTTGCCATTCAACGTCATTTTCAATCGGCTTATTATTCAATTGATTTTATAATTAAACGTTTTAAAGATATAGTTATACATTCACTCAATGACGTTTCATTAAATTTCAACTAAGTAATATTCGGGCCAACTGATTATGTTTGCTACGTATGAAGAATTTCGCGATAGTACAACCAGCATATTGAACAACAATCAAGCATCAGAGTATTTTATTTGCTGAATTTGCACACTTTAAACGCCTCAACTCAAAACCCTCCATTGAATTCCATGCAGACCTGCAACCTCCACTCCTTTTTCAAAACTTCTAATTTACTTATTCTACCACACAGATTAAGACTTGTTACAAGTTAAACGCAATAATCGCTTACACAAAGTCCATCCCAATGTCATTTACGCCGCTAACATATGCCCAATCTACAGAACGAGGTATCCCCGACCATCCTATCCGAGCAGCAATAACGAGTCCTAACACCCCCGCTCTAATAGAAGTCAGTCATCAAGTAATGCCCAATAGAGGCCCGTCAACTGCAATCTTCCCCCTAATTACCTTTAACCCGAGACTTGAATTTGCTGTTTTACTAGTGCACTGATTTTAATATACTATTTTATTTACTTGGAACTGTTATGATATAATCACAAGATAAAAGATTTATCTACGAAAACCATATTTGAGAATCGTAGATTAGCATTTTCGTAGTTTGACTTTTTTGAAATGCAATTTTTAATTAATTAAGTTATTCAATTGATTTAATAATTAAACGTTTTAAATATATAGTTTTCCATTCACTCAATAACGTTTAAATAAATTTAAAATTAATAATGTGGTTACATTCATGCCAACTGATTATGCTAGGTATGAAGAACCAAGTTACAGAGTATTTAGTTTGCTGAATATGTTCACGTCAAACACATTCTATTTAAAACCTCAATTGAGTTAGATCCAAACCTGTTTCCTCTTCTTAACAAACATTCTAATTTGCATTATCAACCACACAGATTAAGACTTGTTACAATTTAAACGCAATAATCGCTTACACAAACTCCATCCCAATGTCATTTACGCCGCTAACATGTGCCCAATCTACCGAACGAGGTATCCCCGACCATCCTATCCGAGCAGCAATAACGAGTCCTAACACCCCCGCTCTAATAGAAGTCAGTCATCAAGTAATGCCCAATAGAGGCCCGTCAACTGCAATCTTCCCCCTGATTACCTTTTATCCGGGACATGAATTTACTGTTTTACAAGTACACTGATATTAATGTACTATTTTACTTACTATCGGAACTGTTAATATTATATCTATATTAAACAAAGATTTTGCTTTGAATAACCATGCGTGAGAATCGTAGATTAGCTTTTTCGATGTTTGGCTTTTTTTGCCATTCAAGGTTATTTTCAATTGGTTAAGTTACTCGATTTATTTTGTAATTGAGCGTTTTAAATTTAATAGTTATTTATTCACTCAATGAAGTTTCCTTAAATTTCAAATTAATAATATTTTTACATTCAGGCAACTAATTATGTTATAGGTGAAGAACTTCAGATATTAGTCCAACCAGAATACTGTATAAACAAGAATAAAGTTTCAGTGTATTTAGTTTGTTGAATATGTTCACTTTAAACCTCAAAACATCCAACCTGTAACCTCCACTCATTAAAAATTCTAATTTGCTTTATCTACCACACAAATTAAGACTTGTTACAATTTAAACGCAATAATCGCTTACACAAACTCCATCCCAATGTCATTTACGCCGCTAACATGCGCCCAATCTACAGAACGAGGTATCCCCGATCGTCTTACCCGAGCAGCAAAAACGAGTCGAACACCCCCGCTCTAATAGAAGTCAGTCATCAAGTAATGCCCAATAAAGGCCCGTCAACTGCAATCTTCCACCTAATTACCCTTAACCAGATACTTGAATTTACTGTTTTATGAGAACACTGACATTAATATACTATTTTATTTAGTATTGGCACTGTTATGATAGAATCACAAGATTAAGCAGATTTATCTACGATTACCATATTTAAGAATAGTAGATTAGCATTCTCGTAGTTTGACTTTTTTTGCAATGTAATTTTTAATTAGTTAAGTTATTCAATTGATTTTATAATTAAACGTTTTAAAGATATAGTTTTCCATTCACTCATTGACGTTTAAATAAATTTTAAATTAATAACGTGGTTGCATTCATGCCAACTGATTATGCTAGGTATGAAGAACTTAGTTATAGTCCAACCACTATATTAAACAACAAGAACTAAGTTTCAGAGTATTTAGTTTGCTGAATATGTTCACTTGAAACACATTCGACTCCGAACCTAAATTGAATTAGATCCAAACCTGTATCCTCTTCTTAATAAAAATTCTAATTTGCATTATCAACCACACAGATTAAGACTTGTTACAATTTAAACGCAATAATCGCTTACAAAAACTCCATCTCAATGTCATTTACGCCGCTAACATGTGCCCAATCTACAGAACGAGGTATCCCCGACCATCCTATCCGAGCAGCAATAACGAGTCCTAACACCCCCGCTCTAATAGAAGTCAGTCATCAAGTAATGCCCAACAGAGGCCCGTCAACTGCAATCTTCCCCCTAATTACCTTTAACCCGAGACTTGAATTTACTGTTTTATTAGTCATCTGCCATTAATATACTATTTTATTTACTATCGGAACTGTTAAAATATTAACATTAGATTAAACAAAGATTTTGCTTAGAATACCATACGCGTGAATCGTAGATTAGCTTTCGATGTTTGACTTTTTTTTGCCCTTCAAGGTTATTTTCAATTGGTTAAGTTTTTTTTTATTTATTTTGTAATTAAACGTTTTGAAGATATAGTTATTCATTCACTCAATGACGTTTTATTAAATTTCAAATTATAATTTTTACATTCAGGCAACTAATTATGCCATAGGTGAAGAATTTCATAATAGTCCAACCAGAATACTATAAACAAGAACAAAGTTTCAGAGTATTTAGTTTGTTGAATATGTTCACTTTAAACCTCAAAACATCCAAACCTGTAACCTCTGCTCATTAAAAATTCTAATTTGCTTTATCAACCACGCAGATTAAGACTTGTTACAATTTAAACGCAATAATCGCTTACACAAACTCCATCCCAATGTCATTTACGCCGCTAACATGTGCCCAATCTACAGAACGAGGTATCCTCGACCATCCTATCCGAGCAGCAATAACGAGTCCTAACACCCCCGCTCTAATAGAAGTCAGTCATCAAGTAATGCCCAATAGCGGCCCGTCAACTGCAATCTTCCCCCTAATTACCTTTAACCCGAGACTTGAATTGAATTATCCGGCCCTTCTATCTTTTGACCTCCTCCCGGAGTCCGGTTAATTACGGCGGTACTTAAAGACCACCTCTGGATGTCGCCAAGACGTGGTCGCCAGTTAAGGAGAATTCATTTGTCCTGAGTTGTTGGTGGGAGATAATGTTTCGGTTTATGGTTGAGCGGAGGTATTTAGTGAAGGCGAATGGGATAATAGTCATGGGTTGTGAATATCCTCTTCGCTCCAGAATAGGTTAGGTTTGAATTACTGTCGCACTAGAGCTACACGAGGGCCATGGGCGTCGGGCGTCGTATTTTAGAACCACAGTTAAATGTCGAGCCGGCACCTGAATAAGCTCCCAACGCAAACGTTAAGGGCGACATCGTACGCAGCGTTAGGACTTTGAGGGGTATTTAACGTGCATTCCCTTAAACGGGGAATTATTCGTCGAACGTGAACCTGTGCTCAACGAGAAACTGAACTAGAATTGAATACGAAAATAATATCAAAAAAAGTTCACATCTTCATTTTACATGTTTTCGTAAGAATGTCTTCTCTATTATAAACAAGAATGTTCAAACTCTAAACTCCTCGGCGCAACAGCCCATTACTGGGCTAAGGCATGCCGTGCCCATTTCAGCTTTTGTGACCTAAGACTCTGGGAAGCTAGGCATATATTCCAGTAAGGTAGTCAGCATCACTCGGAACCCCAAGTGTAGTTCCCAAGCATGCTTGGTACCAATTTTATCGACAAACTCAAGGGATGAAAGGATGGGTCACCATCGCCTAATCCGGGATTCAATCCTCGGACCTGTGGTGCGGCAATATGCGAAGCCCTACCACCAAGCCACTTGGAAAAAATGCTCAAGCTGCCATAAAATAACGTTATCAACGCAGCTGAAAAAAAAAAACCCAGCCGATTTTCTGACAAGTATTAGTTGATACATTAGAGCGAGAGTGAGCACTACTTTAGAGAAAAGTTTAAGGTCAATTAGCCCTTTTGGCTTTAAAGAGATGTTAGAATAGATTATTAATTACCAAAACCCCTGATCAAGATTGTTTTTTTTTATTCTTGACACCCGAAAATGTATACATTCCCCTCAAAGCCTCAAATTCCACTAAATTGACGTGCCTCTCATGAAATGTCAATGTTATTTTTTTCAAAAGAACTGAAAAAACGTAATTTGAAATATAAAATGTTTTGATAGAAATGTTCAGATCGAGAATATTTAGTGGATTCAGTTATTAGTGGTATGGCGTGGTTAGCTTAGCCCACAACATTGAATGATTAATCGATTTTATTTTCATTCCTGTAGAACTGTTGACACTCAAGACGTGAAACACTCAATGAATGCTTTAATAAAGTAATATAATTTTCTTAGTCAAATGCGTAACTGCTATTGTGATTATGATATGAAGTTATGCTACGCTGAGGATCTAAAAATAACGTAGACAGAATTGCTTATTTATGCTAAAATATTAAGAATTTAGATATAACTATACTTTTTTCGACGCATGTTAGATCGGTAGTTTACATACCGGTAGTTTAAAATTGTCGAATGTTTATATGGAATACAAAATTTAAGAAAATTTGCCCATTTTTTTTAAGAAACTTTCTAGCAGAATACTTTAAGATCCTGTGGAATGCTCCTTTATTCCTTACAATTGTACTTCTTTTATTCGTATCAAATATTTAAGATTTAAATAATTTATACAATTGTGGTTTTGAGGACTGAAACCAAACGTTCTTAACAAGCTCTAAGTTTCATACACAAAAATTTTATTTTACGAAAGTGAGATCTTAAAGTCTTTAAGGAAACTTAAAATGAAAAATGAGACGGCAAAGACTTGGATTATTGGAGTTTATACAAACCAAAATGCCATTATAATAAAAAGTTGCAAACGAATCGTGACTTTCCAACTAATATGACCAATCACACTTCATAAATCTGCTACCAAGTAACACCAAGTAACAAATGAAGGTCACGATACATGGTGGATATGATTTTTAGATATAATAATTTTAAGGGTTCTAAGTACGTCTCAACGTAATCCATTTATTGTATTTATCAAGAAAATATAGTTAGTACCAGAAGCCTAAACAGTCTCATTGACTATTTATAGAAGTATCGAGGTTATATATAAAATACATTATTAGATATGAAATATGCAATTAAACGGTATTGCAAGGGAATGACTTATTGCTTGCCTTCGGCTATCCGGATATAGTTGCATTCTGGAAGTACTTCACAATACGACCAATTAATTATCTGTTGGATGGGAACGGACAGGAACAGAATTATACATATATAATAGTTAGGCTAATTTGGAAATAATGTTTGCCAATATGAAAATATTTTTACAATTATAAATTAGAGTAATGCGATTCTAATAGAAATTTGTAATTAAAAAGTAGATAATTATTATTTCAGATATTTTAAATGTATACATGTGCGATTATGGAAATAAATTTTTTACGCATAATTTATTTAAGTGTTTGTTTTCTCCTATTAATATTCCTGAAATAAAATCTAACGAAGGTTAAGAAAGCGAAATTTTTTCTGCATAGTGCTTTTAAAATTTAGGGGAAAAATTAATTCAGATTCAATGATTTAGTCAATCTTAAATCTCTAATGCATGAATTTTTTTTTCGTCCCGAAATAATACATATGTATCTTTAATGCTCATGCATTATGGGAAAACTACTGAAAAAAAAATTAACTGCCATATAATTTAAATAATTTAAATTTTTCCATATGATAAAAATCAACTACAAAATTAAAATATTGATAATAATGACTAGAAAACTACTAAATTTACTTCAAAATAACCCTCTTTAACTATAATTTTTCAAAACAATTTATTTGTATTTAGTTTTTAGGTTTTCTTTTATATTTTACAAGTCCAAATATTCATATTTTGTAGTCCGTTTGAAAAAATGAACTTAATTTCTTATAAAGTACTTTTTTTTTAAAAAGTAAGACTAACAGCTTATAATTATTTAACAGTATCTCAAAAGAAATATCTCAGACTAAGAAAAAACTTACTTGCTTTAAAATAAAGGTATCTCATACCTTACGTATCAATTCATTAAACTACAAATTCCAACATATTTTACCTTATTCGACACAGTCCCACGCACTAAAAACCAAAAACCTGAAAAGTTCTGTAGCGTATACGTCTTTAAAAGTTTCAATGTAAGATTAGCATAGTAAAATAACCACAATAACTAATTTATAGTTTGACAATAATCCAATTCATTCTTTTGACTGATTTTAGAAAAATTTGTTTATAACATGGGATATACTTGGGTTTAATTTATTTTAAAAAGGATTCCATGATTATAACTATTACTTGTTTATGTGCGATTTTTTTTTTTGTGAACATTTGATGTATTTCTAGGTATTGACAAATATTCAGTATATGATTCAGTTTGTCATTTGTTTTACTTTTATTATCGTGATTCAATTTTTTCAAATTTTGCCGCAGGTCAAATTCACTAAATTGCTTCTTAAAGTGAAGAAAGAATTTGTTGCTAGTCTGGTCAATTATTAGTAATCGTCATGTATTATATATTAAACTGCAAAAAGATCTTTATATTGTAAAACTCAATGTCAGCCAAAAAGTTACTTACAATTAAACCAAACCTCGTAGTTCTCAATTAATTCCGAATCTCAATGTGGTAAAATAAACCAAGAATAACTAGCCGGGGACTCCATAAAATACTTTGGCCTTTACGATCTGCGTGCAAATAAAAGGAGTATACAAACCTTTGGCTCCATAAATTACGGCCGTAAAGAAGATATCTTTTGTTTGGGTGGTTTTAGCCTTTTCTTTCGGGACGTTATAAAGTTTTGCTGCCATTCTTGCAAAAGAACATGCTACTGCCGTACTTCGGAATATTGTTATAGGTTTAACAGTTGGGACATGTGACGACTCGTATAAAATGCTTGGCGATAAAATATTTGAGTTTTTTAAGGATGAAAAATTTGTTTTTATAAACTTTATAAGAGAATTTTATGTTGCGGAATTTTTATTGGGGTATGTAAAACTTTGTATTATGTTTTTCTATATTTTATGATACAGAGACCCACAAAGGTAATTAAAGATTTCAGTGGCAATTTGACTAAAAAACCAGAATTATAAAAAGCAGCAAGCATAAAGTATATTTTTTGCTTCAAACTGCTGATTAAATAACTTAGCGTTGTGATCTTTTTCGTATGAATTTATCTTTTAATGCAATTGAAAAAAATCAATATCAGCAAATTCTAACTAGATAATTTTATCGGAAATTAATAATCCACAAAAATTAAAGCAATGGACACAAGATATTTACTTTCATATGGTTTACATTTTGAAGTGCCATTCATTTAACACCTTAATACAATAAATTTTCAGTAAATATGTATTCAAACTAACGTTTGAATGTTTTTAAAATTTATTTATCATAGAATCACAACGATGGTAGAGATCCGAAGTATTTGTTTTAACTGATTTCATATAATCAAATGATCTTTCTTTTACTTGCTTCATTTTTAATAAGCTAATAAATACTAATTCATATTTATAATAACGAAGTGTTTATCATCACATAAGGATTGCACGGCTAAAACTGAATTTATTGTTTCAAATACGCACATTAAACACAATAGGCAATCAGCTTTTAAAATCAGAGCTACGTATCAGTCTCTCTTCCGCTCGTGGAATCGATTAATGCTCTTTTAAATTGCAAATTAGCCCCCTGGGCGACTTTAATAGTGTATAAAGCGAGCCATGAAAGTGGTTGATGATATCACATCTGGTATTCAAATCCATGTTGAGTTCGCAGAGTCGCCATTTGTCATTTAGTATATTAAACAGCAGGGATTGTCACCATGAAAATTGCTGAATTTCCCAGTGAGTATGTGATTGTGGTTTATAAATTCTGTGAAAATTTGTTGTCTGGATTAATGCATTATTTATGACTTTTATTGGTTTGACTAATATATTTAGCAATAGAAAAAGAAACTCGTAAATTGTGAATATTCAGAAACGAAATATTTAAGTACTATTTCGTCAAAACGGCGTAGAGTATAATAAATTTAAAATTAGAAAATGGAGTCACTCGCTACTCTACTTATGCTATTTTAGTCTTATTCAGTTTGTGTAGTTCTACAGTAAATATGACATTTAAGTGGTATCAATGTAAAATTTAAAGAGATTCTTAAAATTTTTGTGCACGCTATTACGTTTTATTTTCCATTTTAAGTTAATAAAGATGATTTTTTATCCAAAGATGCATCCGAAGATCTATTTAAATAAGATTTTTGATGCAATTGAAATATAAGTTGCATATTTTCCAAGATTATTTATTTTTGTATATTCAAACTTTCAAATTAAATTATCTTTTAAAAAATCTTTTGCATCTTTTTATCCGAACATCTAAAAATTTTAAGTTTTAAAAGTATTTTCCAATAAAAATATCAAATCGAAATATCTGAATGTCGAGAAACTATCCATTCCAAATCCCGATCTTATCAAGACCCATCTATATACTGTTTATAATAGGGTAAGGTGGGGTAAGTGGGCCACCTTTTTGGCATAATTCGACTTTAGACCCTTATACCACTGGATGTAATCAGCCTAACAACTTATTTTTTTTGTGGTCCATTCTCTCATATGTTATTACTGCACCCATGACAACCTTAATACAAATTGGAAAAAAATAAATTTAAAAAATATGTTTTTCTTTTTGGTCATCCGAGTGGCCCACTTGCCCCGCAAGGTGGGGTAAGTGGGCCACTCTCTAATATATTTTTACACATAACTGGTAGAGATATGGTTGGGCAAGTGGAATAATCTACATGATTTTTTGAGTGTTTGAAAAAAAAAAGTAATGATGTATCTTTAATAGTTCCCCCGTAGCAACTTTTTCTGGCATGCAAGCTTCCTACAAGAAAAAATACGTTAATTTTCATCTTGTCATTTTTGCATGTAGTGTAAAACAAATGTTAGGGCTACAGATTTTAAACTGGCCTATGTCAATGAATAGGAATATGAATAGTGAATATGACTAACCCTATGAATCAGTGAATATGACTTTTTTTTAAGTATATTAAAGAGTTGGGGCAAGTGGGCCACCCCTGGCCCACTTACCCCGCCATTGTGGTGGCCCACTTACCCCAAACGCGGGGCAACTGGGCCACCCCTAATTTTCTTTTAACCTTATCAACATCACAAGTACATGACACTACAAAAAGATACTATGTTTTATACACTTTCAAAATATATAACATTTTGTTTTGTATCATGAACCGTTTGGAAATAAATAAAAAAATAGTATGATGACGTGAATTACGAAAAGATGCAATTTTAAAAATTTTCACAAAAAGGATTGTATCTTGTCACATACTTAAATGAAAATGATGCCATAATGTTTCCTGCATCTATTGGGGTAAATACGTAAAAATATTGTAACAGATTTTTTTTACGTCCATAATTCGGGAAATGCCAAGGGGGGTGGCCCACTTGCCCCAATGGCCCACTTACCCCACCTTACCCTACATATATTTTTTCTAAAATCCTTCGAAATACACTTTTTGTCATGATAGACTAGTTTGGCTACTATCTGTTTATTTCGATTATTTATTTTCCTCTCGACTGAGTTGGCAATGCTTTACCATCAAGAAATCCATAAATTTGAAATTCTGGCCTAAAGGCCTAGAAAGTTGACTTCTGAAGTCCCTTATAGAAGAAGATTCCTTTGATATATATTTATGGAAATAAATATATCATATCCTACAGCTGTCAATCAAACATTTTATATTTGTTTACATGAGAGAAAAAATGTGAATTTATGATAGTGTGGAATTATTTAGTTTGATACTTCAAATGTATTTTCACTTGAGATTGCAAATAAATAATTTACTTTTAATATTTACGAATATTTAAAAAGCCTGAACAATGTTATACTTATTTAACACTTTAAGACCGGCTGTCAGGTGGCGCTGATTTAAAATTATGAGACTAAATTTGGAGATTTATAAAAAAAAGCGTTAAACAGCATCAATGCCCCCCCCCACAGAAACTCTTAAAAAAAGTCATTTTTTTATACAAATAAACGCTCCGCACTATCGTGATTTCTCGGTCGTAAAGGGTTACTAAAAGAAAGTGGATTATGTTACTTGTTGTCATATGGCAACATTATTTCCAAAAAAAAAGATTAATCACAACTTTCTACTTCAATTAAATGATTTTTTATTATTTGAAATTTTTGGCAAGTGTGTGCTACCAAAGCACTATAATATTTGGTGGACAAACCTACAACTACTACGTATATTAGAAGTAATACAAAATTCTTTCTTTAAACTTAATGTCGAGTATTTAATTAGTGAAAATCAAACAAGTAACGTGGTAAAAATGCAATTAACATTAAAAAATACATAGTACATCTATAAAATAGACGCTTATTTATTCCAAACTCATTATTTATAAATAAAAGAATTTTGAGTGGTTTAAAACCCAATATTGAAATTAACAGTAAGTTTGAATCACAGCCAACTATTTTGCTTCTTTTCAGATACAGTTGCCTTTCAACACTTGCTAAGAATGTTACAATTTTGCTGGATCTTTGCCCTCAACAGAAAACGTTTAACTTTTAAAAAACCAACTACTTTCTAAGTGGTTATAAGACTAAATCTTGGGAATTGTTAGAAAAAATACTAATATTCAATTTATGAAGAATTAAGTTTAGCTTTCTTACTTTAAAGCTCACAGAAATTCTTCTAGTAAGCATAAATGAACAGACAAGTAAGGTGGCCAGATATTCCCAATAACTTAAAAAAAAATAACTTTGAAGATCATGTGATTGGAAAGTCCTTTGAATGGGAGTTAAGAAAAGACGACTGGTTGAACTAAAACACGGGTGCACATACGAAAAAATACAAATATATCCCTATGGTGCCGTATTTTTAAGAAAGTATTTTATAAAATTGGATGTTTAGAATGAAATTTGAAAGTTGGACAAGCGGACAGAAATCTCTGCAGTATTATGGATTAACGTAGCACCATAAAATAAGAGTAACTTTGCGACAAATGGTATATTAGCTTGAACCTTAGTTTTATTTCATGGTATAACATTACTCCATAGAGCCTGAGGCAGAAAAAAACATGGAACTGCCATCAGTTTTAAACATGAATGTGTTTGAAATAGGCAAAAGGAAAAGTGACGGGGCAAAACTCACCTGGATATATTTTAGACGGTTGATCCAAGAATTTAAATAATTTAATTTTAAATCTGCTTTAAAATGCCAAATAAAGTTTAAATTAATATAAATTAGTTGCTTAGGCATTGCATTAAAGGCAAATGAGGACGAAAGTAACACTACATTATTTTCAGTCACTGCGTGGCTAACTTGGGTATTGAGCGGGTCTGTTATTATACAGAACTTAATGAGTTTTCAAACAAAAAATCTTTACAATCAATTCTGGGCCTCCAATTTTAAAAGTTCAAGAATAAACACAAATCCTCGTAGGAAAGACGCTGAATGCCTCGCAGTAAATCAGCTTCAAATCGTTTTTTGAACGCTATTCCATTCGAAAATTCTTCGTAAAAAGTCACATTGTCGGGAATGTCCTGGAATCCCGGGAACACAATATTCCCCCTTAAAAAATTCGCCCCATATATAACCAGAATTAAAACTCACTTTACGAAACAAAAGATCGCGAAACTACGCTCACCTATTAAAGAAAAGAACGCGCCTTTTCGAAACAAATGAGATTCGAATGCCGTGATGAATGGCCGAGCAGCGGAGCTGAAAAAGAAAATGGCGGGTTCCTTGGAACAGATGAAATAACTTTTACTCTTTTCTGCAGGAAAACTCTTCTCTCGAGTGCTTAAAGTTCGTGGAAAGATGGATGTGTATGGATTGAAGCGTGTTTTGAATTATCCGGCTGCTCGGTTTATGTCGATATGGGAGTGATTTGATTGCATCTAGTGGAACATGTCGTAGTGAATTTAACTTCATCTGGCAGGTTACATTTATTGTTCTTAAGTTTATTTCTAGATGAACTTTAGTTTGAAAATATCTGATAAACTCTTGATGAAGTTAGTTTTTAATATATTTCATCCAGTTACTTTCGGAGGGTGGGGGCCTCGTGGAAGGGTGGATAGTCGTGTGCTAATGAACTTTTGTCGATATGACATTATTTTGAAGGTTTTTTTGGAATAGATTCAATTTTGAATAATTACAAATACTAAGACTTACAATTAATTTGAAAAGCAAATATATTTAATTTCCATTTCAACGTAAGCTAAATATTAAAAATATATTAACTACATTGTCGTTACGATTGCATTCATATTGTAAATTTTATGAGGAAAAAAGCCCTCAAGCACTCTTGGGTGATATATTTTAAATGACAAAAATCCATTTGAATATTTACGATTACAAATTAATTTTATCACAGTATACAATAGTTGCTTTAGCCATTGAAGATTCATGAAATTCCGTTATTGTAATTTATATTACTCGCTGTACTTTAAAAGCAAAATTTACCGGATAAGTTTAGCATTTTATGCAACTCTAATTTTCTAATGAAAGTAATCAATGCAAGAATCAACAGCAACACTGCCAGGAGTTTAGAAAAGGATAAATCTATAACACAAGTATTTTAAAATACTCAAAGGTGATCATTCAAGTATTTTAAAACACAAGTAGCTAAATACAACAACGTTTTAATATTAAGTAAACGGAAAACGTTCTTTGACGAATTTTATACATCTTTCTCAAGAGACATTAAACTTCTTTGGTTTGGCGAAATTCTAAGTAAACTTTATTATCAACGATTATCTTGATGAAAGATTCGCTGTTAGTTTTAAATAAAGAAGGTTAGGTGTTAGGTTTTTTTTAAATTATCGTCGCACTTGAGCTACACGAGGGCTATTGGCGACGGGCGTCGTATTTTAGAACCACAGTCAGGTGACGAGCCAACACCTGAATAGGCACCCAACGCAACTGTTAAGGGAGACATCGTAAGCAGCGTTAGGACTTTGAAGGATATTTAACTTGCACTCAATTACACGGGGTATTATTCGTCGGACATTTTTGGCTGCACGGGCCGTTTATAGGTCGGCAGCTATTTTGGCGATGCCCGGACCCGAACCTGGGACCTTTTTCATGCTAAGCGAGTGCTTAACTGAATGGGCTCCCCAGCCCCTAAATAAGGAAGGAAATGAAAGGTTGGTAAAAATCCTATTATTTCAGGTATAATTTAAATATAGGGTCTGGATAATTCTACAGCATATGGTCACGTAAATGTTCAAAAATAATTTAAGGACGAAAATCAATTTCTTGACATTTGTTCATACAGCATAGTTTACATACTATAATTTGTCGAATATAAATTAAATCGTTATCGTTTTAGAAGAGAGATCAGGAAGTTCAGTTCAGTTATGGCTTACTTAACTAATAAGGCCACATAAGCTATCTGTGACATCACACTATCCACCCGGTTCGCGTTTTATGCTGCTCCAAAAGAGAGGATCGAAGACACTTCGGAATCCAAAAAAGTATAGTCAGTCGTGCACGAATAGGTTTCCTACTTTTTTTCCTTGAAAAGTCAGCAATCCGATCCGAACGGATAGCGTGACTTCTTGCAAAACTTCTGCAGCGTTTAAGTTGAGTAGGTAAAGGTTCAGTTTAAAGAAATGATATTTTTGTGATTAAAAAAGTTTAACAAAAAATTACAAGTATTTTTTTTAAATAAATTAGTTTTCATGCATGTGTAATTTGTATTTAAATTTCCTACGTAGTTTTAACGATAGAATATGATAGTCAATGTTTTTTTTTCAAATAAACGTAGAGTTGATTTATTGATAAAATGTATGGATTTGACATGAATTTCGACGCAAAGTTATAATTACAACTAGATTGGATTTTCCATTACATTTCAAAATGTGCTGATATTTTTGCAGAAACAGTTTTAAGTAGCATTTAATTTTGTAAACCCCACATTTTAGCTTCCACATTACGTTTATAACGTAAAAAGTGGAAGGTTTTATAATCGTTCAGTCCGTCTGTCCGTCCGTCCGTCACCCACTTTCACAGAGCGAACCAAAAGTCGCACAAACAATTGGGATACGTCATTTTAAAGCAAAAAATCGGGCTAGGTTACATCCCAAATTTCATTAAAAAATTTAAATTAGAAGTATATTTAAAATTTAAATAACTAAAATTTTAATCTGCATTGAAATAACATGCAAATTCCTTTTTATTCAATGAGCGAACCAAAAGTCGCACAAACAATTGGAATGCATCATTTTAAATCAAAAAATCGGGCTAGGTTACATCCCAAATTTCATTAAAAAATTTAAATTAGAAGTATATTTAAAATTTAAATAACTAAAAATTTAATCTACATTGAAATAACATGCAAATTCCATTTTCACTCAATATTTTCACTGTTGCCATTTCGTCAAACGTACGAGAAACTTTATTTAAAATAAAAATAAAACCTTTGAAAGAAAATTTATTTTTGTGATATAATTTGGTTTGGATTGTTGAAATATCACAATAGACTTCTTTTGATGGTTCATTATATATGTATGAAGAAAGATGTATAAAGAATTTTAATTTTGCATAAAATATATGCAAAGTTTCTCTTTTATTTTTAAAGTATCGTTTTTACTAATTATATATTTTTCAAACTGTAAATTAAATTCCGGCGACTAAAAGAATTATATTTATTAAAAATATTCATCATTATTCCACGAATTCCAAACAAATTTAGCAAACGATAATGAGTAATTTTTAATTTGACAAAGTATATTAATGAAAATAGTTAATTTTGGCGTTTACAATTCTAAATTAGAAGTCTCTGTTAGGCGAATTTCTTTCTGATGTGTATAATAAGTGTGTTTCTTGTGAGCATAAATATGGTGTGGAAGCGGTTTTAGTGACAAGTTCTGTAACAAACCAACTTGTTTTAATATCGATTTTAGACTTTGTTTATTATATGTAACTATTTTGTCAAACTACGGTGACCATTAGTCCATTAGATGAGATATCCTACCGAAAAGTGAATACCCATTATTCATTCACCCAAACTGGAAGTTGAAGAGACAATTATTCATGATTTCGGGAGTAATTTATTAAAGACCGAAATTAATGATGCTTGAAAGAGGGGACCCGAGAACGTTGGTTTAGCGTTTGTAAAATCTTAGCAAATTTTAATTCATCGGGTTTCAATCATAAATATTTTGTCAACGGATTTTGTAGAATTTAGTTTGTAATTGGAACCAAATAAGACTTCGCTGACGTTTTATCAATATTTTTAGGACACAGATATTCTAATTAATGATTTAAGTTAGGGATTTATTAAGAACATACGAGATTTAGCTATAAAAACGTTAGAAATTTTAACATTTATGAAGTAACAAATACCCATGAAAATTCGCATTCGGCATTTCAATGTGGATCATTTAAGCAAATAAAACATTCTAAAGTAAGCATATTTCATATGGTGATATCTTAAATATTGATATAAATAATTATAAATGGTAACAGTCTTTATAAAATATGAATAATGTTCTTAAAATTTACCTTGATAATATCGCACCTGAGCTAATACAAACTTTGGGTTAAAAATATTAAAAAATTCAAAATTTTAAGATATAACGATTACTAATATATATATATATTAATGAACTAGAACGGAAAGGATTTAAACTTCAGATAGCTTTCTTGAAAAGATAATTTTCTTCAGATAGTTTTATGCGTTATAAATACGCCCCTGTTGGTTACATGCTTTATAAAAGATATATATTAATATTCGTAGAATAAGAAAAAAATATGTTTCATTAATATTTTTAACTTTGGGTTCAGGCGCTTACCACATAATTAGTTTTAAATGAGATTTTCTAAAAGTTAGTTAAAATAAGTAATACGAAACAAGATTTTAACGCTACAAATTCAAATTTGATAAGTTTGTTTTAAATAAACCAACACATATTTTTATATTATATATATATATTTTCACAAAATAAACTTATTGTAAAAATAAATGGAAATTTGTCATATCAAATATTGTACGAGCAATCTTCAATATATTAATGTATTTTAAGTTTAAATAAAGGATATCTTTACTCAAAAAAGTAAGAAATTGATGCGTAATTATAAAAAAAAACTTGTTAAAAATTCAGTTTAAATCGAACGAAAATTTCTTAAAAATTTTCTCTTATGACTGCATAGCTAATGGTTCCCCTGAAAAATGGAAACTATTTTTTATTCATTCATTGTGATAGCAAAGTATTGCTCGCCAAGAGGGTTTGCTAAAAATGCTTTTACCTAGAGCACAAAAATTGAAAAAATAAAAATAAAACCTATCTACTCAATTTTTCTTTCGATATACTCAAATTCCTATAATATTGAATACGACATACTTTCAAGGATATTTTTGCAAAGTAATACCATACAAAAGTACTATGGAATATCTATAGAAATAATATTTTATAAGGATTTTTATTTCACTGAATTTAGGGGCACAATTTTTCTGTTCCCTATTGGAAAATAATCTTCATGGGGAAAAATATTTTTTAACTAAATCATTCATTTAAGTATCCTTGCATTTTAAAAAAACGACAAATTTATTTTTTTTAATTTAATTTTTATCCATTAAAATTCTTTTAATTTAGTAATATTATTTTTTAATTATTTTTATATAAACTACTCTTAATAACCATTTTTAGTCCCATTTTAATTACAACTATTTATTTTTTTTCTAATCAGAAACAACCTCAAACAAAATAATTGTGCACTTATGCATCATATTACTTATGTATATTTTCCCATAAATTACTTTTACAAATTAAAAAACTCAACACGGATAATTGCAATTAAAATAATCTTAAATTATATATATTATACCCATTTACATTTTCATCACCAAAACAAAAAACATACACTTACCTTCGTAACAGCCGTATCTCTGTCCCAATTACCACTCGTATTATATATCCACCCATTCGTACAAGTCACATTGGTCCAATTAGTGTTGGGCTCCTTCAGTATGATAGTATTATGGTCAGTCCTAATACTGTAATCCAGTCGGTACATGGTACACCTGCTATAGCCAGTACCGGTACTCTCAGGCGGTATGGTCAGGTGTCGAATCAAGTGTTCGCTTAGGTTGGCTGCTGCCAGTTCTGGTATTTGGCACCAGTGGTCTGGTGTCCAAGTCATGAAGAGTTGGCTAAAAGCGTGGCACCCGAAAGTTAGGTGTGCTGGCAGAAATACGAACCATAGCATCAAAGTTTGGTATTTGCCGTTGGCACCAACTTCGTGAAGAATTTCATCTAAATCCATGTTGATTGTTGTCAGATTTTAAAGAGTTAATTTTGCACACTGGTTTCTTAAAAAACTATTAACACATGATCATTGATTTGAACGAATGAATTTTTGAACGAGATAAAAAGTATGTAAAAGTAACTGGATTGTTTTCGTACAGATTTTTTTTTATTGCTTCAAGTTCATATAATTATAAAAGATGGAATTGCAAAATTCTTCCGTAATTCCTAATCATTTACACTATAAATATTATTATTAAATATTTGTGGAATAAAATTTTTATAAATTTACTTAAAGATTAATTTAAATATTTTAATAAACTCAATAAAAATATATTCTATTTAATTTAAACCCTAAATCGTAAACATTGTAATAATAAATTACGATAAAACACGAATCAACCACTTTAAAAATATTGAGGAATGACACATACAAATAGCTATTAAACTTTAAAAACCATGCACTTTTCAGAAATCCGATACGCGTAACATGTAGAACGGTGGCCGGAAAGCCACTAGAAGCGAAATTTCAAATCGCGGTTGCAGAAAGATACGATAGATTGCAGCGCCTTTGTGCGGAATGCGCTAAAACTATCATCGTCGGTTTTTACGCATTAGCTTCCATAAATGGTTGGAACAAATTAAATATTTAACAAATTAGATGAATGATTACTTAAGGTTTTAATTGTTTTCAACAATTTTGAATTTTCTTAACTATAAAATATAAAAAAAAATAAAAAATAGACTTAATAATGTTCTTGTTAAAAGTGTGGCATACTACGTAATTGGAGTTTTGCATCTATTTATTCAAATGTTAAATAGGAAATGGTATTCGAGAAACTTAGAATAAGATCACTTTTTTTAAAATTATTGTTCACAAAACACTAGTATTTAGTAGACATTTAAAATAAATACATTACAACATGAGCTTTTATTATGTTAAGGAAAACAGTTGGAAATGTAAACAATTTCGAAAACAGTATTGGATATTTAGTGATCAAGAGTATATCGGGGAATATGTTTATCACAGCTATGGAAACATATTTAAGAACTATTTCACTTTTTAGTTTGCGTTTGTTGCTCATCACTTTGATTTTAAAATATCACAAACATTTAAATGTAAGGAAACAACCATTATTTCATATGTCTTGAAGTACATGGTAAAAAAAATAACCGTTTATTTGTTTTTGCTTTAAAAAAATAATTATCGCTATGAATTTATAATAAACCAAAAATTTTATGGGCTTCATGAACAAACATATAATGCAGCTTTAGAAAATTAAAAAAAAAGATAAAGGCAATGATTGCCCATCCACTTTCCGCCCATGTGCTTAAAAAGGACTTCTGTATACTGGTTTTTTAGAAGTATGACTTTGCACATGTATATTGATTAGAAGGGTATGATCTATCAAACATCTGTACAGAAAAATGGAAATTGATGTGTAATAAACGGAATGCGTTATTTAAACTTTCAGGCGCTTTATTTCAAGACAATATATCAACAACGCCAGTGGAATGATTTTTCTATAAATGTAAACAGTCATATTTGGTACCAGTTTCAGTTCATATTAACATTCAAACATTCATGTACACTTCGCTTTTTTTTATGAAAAGCAAGAAATATTATTTTGCTGTAAAAATTGCGCTGTTTGAGGTTAGTGCCCATCTTAATCCCCTAAACAAATTAAATCACTTAAATGATTTTTAATTGATCGAAATAAAAAAAATATAAAAAGCAAATATATTATCTCAATACATTTATATAAAGGTATAGAGGTGATTAAGAAAGAGCGGCAACCTCAAACAGCGCAATGTTTTTAATGGCAGCGAAACTTTATTATGGCCAAAACGGTTTAAATAAGATTTTGTCATTTTTTTATATATCACGGACTCTTTAGCGACAACTTTCATAATGACTTGTTTTTTTTGTTATAAAATAAATGCATCGTTTTTTGAGATTTTAGTTTATTTTACTTTTAAAAAAATTAAGAAGGGTATTGATTAGAAGGATTGTTTGCACAAGATTATAAAAAGCAATTTTAATAATGTATTTATTTTTATCTAGAACGAATTGGAAAATACAACGTGTACCACAAAGTATACCACGAGGCTTACAGAAGAAATTAATCTATTTAAACATACATTTTTATTTTAGTACAAAAATTCAATTTTTTACTTGCCCCACTTTTTTATTTTACATGAAATAATAAAATATGCTTTTATTATGTTTAGTTTAAATAAGTTTCACGAAATAAAATTCAATTTCAGTTATAGTCTGCAACGCATGAATAAAAAACTTGGATTCCCTTTGAACATCTAACTGACATTTAGAAGAAGCATTTTGCAAGAATAGAGGTCCATAAATCACTGGAAGATGGAATATACTACTTTAAAAACATTTCGTCCGAACGTAGATATATGCGATCCATCATGTATAGTACAAAAATAGTTCCATTTGAAATGAAAGTAAAAAAAAATTGCATTAATATAGTTTTCCATTATTTATTAAATGGTTCTGATCACGGAAGTATTAATATATTTTTCGCAAGAAAAGTAATCAATTAAACGATTTTTTTTTGTAGAATTATTACCATATTAAACAATGGTATTTTCACAAAAATTTAAGACCAATTTATGAATGCTCATAACCTAGTTCATATTCAAATTAAAATTTTTTGACGTTAAAATCAATCGGTTATTTAAATAAAAATCAATTTTTAAGAACTTAGAATATTTAGTGTTTATAGAAATATATTAAAACTTTTTACTAAGAGCAAAATTTTATAAATTTTTAAAATTCAAAATTATTTTAAATGAATAATTCTTTATAGATTGATTAAAAATTTACTATTTACTCAGAAAGAGTAAAGAAATAATTGATTGACCGGAAACCGGTGGGAATCGCGTCTTAGGTGAAACGGGGTTGAAACGAGAGAAGAGCCAAGTGAGAAACCGGCTTCCTGAAACCAGTTTAGGCAATGACTAATAATCGTCGCCAAAGAGACCTGATGCTGTCATATTCCTATGCAATGAAGGGTTTCCCTCCGTATTCTTCGATTGTTATTTTACCAGCATTAATTAAGCTATCTATTCAGTTTCAGTTAGTTATACTGATTTGGCATTATTTTATACAATATCCCCCCCCCCCCCCCCCCCTAGAATAAAAGCCGCTACTTCAAGGTGTAAATTATAAGAAAATAATAAGGAAAATATCATTAATTGAGATTGTGCTTCGCATTAGGTTTTCTTGATTTTGAATTTCAATTTAACCTAACTTTAGAAATGATTACTTAGTACTGTTATATAATTTTTATAAATTTGAACCAAAGCAGACTTACTTTTTGGTTTATAATTTCTACTTTTGAACGATTATTTTTTAAACTTATAATAATTCATGTTTAAATATCAAATTTGCAACTAATGACATTTTTTTATAAAATAAATGTAATGTCACACATTTTTTTATAAGTTGCAGTAAATATAAACTAATTTGTGTTTTGTTAATTGGCATTTCTTTAAAAATCTAATCTGCTTTTATAGTGTGGCGGTTGAACTTCTCTGTGAATTTATATATTTCCAAATTTGCCAATTCTACGATCACTAGTAAAAATCACTTTCAAGCTGATAAAGAAAATAGTTTTGCGAAATGCTGATGGATAATGATACACCTTATGTTGCAATGAGTCCAGATAATCAGTAGAAGTTTCAATTTTGACAATTATCTAATAATACACAATGAATTTTTAAAATTATTTGCCTTTCGTTCAAATGCTACTAAAAATTACAGACTTAATAGTTATAGTTATACAGTATGCAAATAATACGACAAATTGCTAGCAATGTGCAGCAAAAGTATTTATGATGGATAGCACAGAAAAAGTATTTCTTTAATGTATTCAATAATGCTTCAAATATTAGGCACAAAAAGAACTGTTATAACTTAATTTATCACGTTTTACGAATGAATAAATATTCTGCATTCTTCCAGTTGACGGAATATCGAATTCACAAAATTTAGTAAACCATTCCTTGAATATCTTAGTTATGCATGAATAGTTACTTTTTGTTTCGTGGGAGTTTAACCAGTAAAAGTCAAAACTCAAACGTAGATTGACATTTTGTGTTAGGTGTAATATAAAGAAATTTGCAATAAAAAAATTGAGACTTTTGGTATTAAAAACTTAATTGTTTTGATTTTAAATATTTTATTGAAAATAAAGAAATAAATTATTTTAACCTTGTGTATCTATTGTCATTCGAAGATTGTAGTTAAAAAATTAATTTCAAAATTAATAACTTATTGACCTGTAAAAGCAAAGCATAAATATTTTTTTCTATGTAAAACATATTCTTCGCTAAGATATTTAAGTTACAATAAAAATATGAACAATTTTTTGATGTTTTGGTGTTAGTTAATTTACAGTTACATTCATTTCAAAATTTTTGTAAATTGGTATATATATCTTAATATTTTTGTTTCAAATAAGGTACGAATTATTTTTTGATAAATGAACCACCTCTCAGGAATAAAAGTCTCAATTTAAGGATCCATGAATCATCAAAACAAATTTTGTTTTTTTGACAATCCTTTTTCCCCAAGAGCACTTGCCTTGACAATGCCTACTAATATTTTCAATTAAGTCAATTAATAACCGTTTGCATGCCGAATAGGTATTCAGTATTTAACAAAAGTAACCAGTTCTATACTTTTTATATCACTTAATATCTTTCATAAAACAGCTGACGAAACTGTTTCGTCTTCCTGACAAAATGCTTAATTGAAGCATTTTTCACGACATCATTTTGTCAAAATAGACGGAATTTCTGAAATTTTATTAATCATATCTGAAAATGAATAATTTATTGGCTTATATTAAAGAAGAATATAACTATTTTTTAAATGAAAATATCCATAATTTAATGTTCAAGTTTCAATTAAACCCAATAAATAAAATTTAGGGTATAATTCTTATTGTTAATTCGTTTAATGTATGTTTTTCATTTCTTGACTCAAAATAGGGGAGTGAATATAAATGCAGTTCTGAAAATTATGAAAACTGTTGGTACTGTGATTAACTTCATTCCGAAAGTAAAAATTCGAAAAAACGATGAAAGTCTTTATGTACTTGAAAGTCAAATAGACAAATTCAAAACATGTTCCAATTTTGACAATGATTTCACTAACAGAAAGTCAAACGTCTCTACTCATCGTAAAAAAAGAAAACTTATTCCGTTAATCCGATTGATTTCGTGTGTTTAGAAGAAATTCCAATATTTACTTCAAAAATATTCAGCTGCACAGTTTAGTAGCAAAGCTTTGTAATGTCACTTTCAGAAGATCTAAAAAAGCTATAAAACGTGCCGAATTTCCTGCGCCTTTGAAGTTTATTGAATAACACAGAACGGAGGAAGACAATTTCTCTCCAAGTAAAAGGGATGTGAAATTCACAGGAAATATTCAAGACATGTCTTGTGCATGTTTAAGTTTTGGGAATGTCTTAAAAGATCCTAAATAAAGTTCCGATAGTATTTTTCCTTAAATAAAATATAAATGTAATTTACAATTTTACAAAATGTAGACTGCTATAAAATTCTTTGAATTGTATTTTCCAGAGAGGGAAATGCTAAATTTTGTATATTTAATAAATTTGGAAAGGTTAAGAAATATGAAAAAATATGACTAAAGGTATGACAAATATGCAACTAAGCGAGATATAGACCAAAAAGTTTGAAATTCTAACAAAAACAGAAACAATTATTTTTAATTGCAAACGAGTGATTTCATCAAAATGTTATCTATCGTCAATAAAATGTGTGAAAAATTTATCTTCATATTTAACCAAAGATATCATTTATTGCACAACGTGGCTAAGTATTCTATTTATGATAAGCAACGAAACATTTCAACAGAAACTAATTTAAAGATTAATTAAAATGTACTATTAAATAGCTGGTCGTAAATTAAATCTTATATTCCTTTATTATTATTCATAGTTCATATATGTTTCAACAATATATAAAAATCTGAAAATTCTCTTATATTCAAAGTACTTAGATACATTTAGTGGAACATAAATTATAATTTAAATCATATACATATCATATATCTGTAAATTTTTAATTGTTATAATGTGATAGTTATGGACACATTTTTATTCCGTGCTAACAAAATAAAAATAAATAGTAAATATTAAAAATAAATATTTTCATGAATGATATTCATCAAGGAAAACGTTAAAATTAGAGAAAATCATTTAAGAATAACAAAATTCCTTAAAAATATTACTTATATACATTCGAAACTGTTTAAATTGATTATTCTTATCGAACATTCATTCTAATAAATAAAAATGGCAAACCGCCTTTAAAAACAAATTCGCCCGATAGAAATAAAATAGATAAGCAATTCTAAATGCACATATAATATGCAAATTCCTTCATTCTTATTTATTTGAGGAACATATCACACTTCTTTTAAAAGATAAATTTTAAAATAATCTCCATAATCAAGGCACAAAAATAAAGCATCCCATTCACACCCCCTTTATATGATATATAAACTCATATTTATGATGTGCTAAAATATATGATTGCAACAAACTAAATGTTACTAAAAGACATTTCCTCTCTAAATCAAAGATCACGCGAATATGAGAAGGCGAAATAAGATGTCGGTTTGAAAAGATTATAAGTTACATTTTGTGAAATATGAATTTTATAAGAATATCTTAAAATAAATATATCTTTGCAAAAATCAAGTTTTTTCTGTGATTAAAAAAAATAATTATATATTTCATTTTGTTGAGTTGAGTTATTGTCGAATTACAGTAACACGAATGATGTTGGGGAAGGGCTTCACAATTTAGAACCACAGTCAAGTGACTAGCCGTAACATGAGTTAGCCTTGACACGAGTACCAGCACAACATTTAGAGACATCGTGTCCGCTGCGTCGGAAATTTGAAAAATATTTGTGCTCTCTCTACACAGAACTATTCTTCGGACTTTTTGTGGCTTCCAAAGCCGTTTATAGGTCTACAGTTATTTTGGCAATGCCCGGACATGAACCTGTGACCTTTAGTATGCAAAGCAAACGCCTTAACCGATTGTGCAGTTTCCGTTGAGTCCTCAGTTGAAAAAAAATCGATAAATGTCCTTTTATTCAGAATCATCAATTGCTTGTTACAATTCTGTGAAACTCATGAGCAAAAATATGACTCGAAATCATTCAAAACCTTTTTATTCCGACTCGGATTCCTTTTCGCACCTGCAGCACTACAGATTTTGGCACAAAACCACCTTTTTCCACATAGATTAATTTTTCTGCCGTTTTTCTTCTACTGTAAAATGAAAGGAAAATACAGTAGCAAAAAATTTGATATACGGAAGCTCTGGGATCTAGCTGTTTTATCAACACTTGAAATCGGGGGACGTAACAAAACTGTGGAAAGCAAAATTTCGTTCGTTGTCTTTGTTGCACCGGGTCACAAATATTTGTTTATCCAAAAGTACTTTTAAGATACCATACTATTAAAAAAATTGCCAATTCCTGTGAATTACATATTTAATATTTTCAAGTTTTAACTAATTTTTGAATATTCAGTTTTATAATCATATTTTTTATACACATTTTTGTTTGAATTGGGCGCTACTGCCATGTAACTTAACCATTGTCTAATTTTACGTGGATCGTCACAAATAGACCTCGTGAAACTATAGTGAGAATAAGATTAATTAGAAAAAGCATACTATTAATAAAATTGCTAGTTTCTACGAATTTCATAGTTTAATTTCCTCAAGTTTTAACTATTTTTTTTACGCATTAATGATCGAAGGAATAGCGAAACCAAATACAGCAAAAAAAAGTTTTCAGCATTGGATATATCTCTGCAGAAAAAAACTTTTTAAGTGGAACCCAACTTCTATTTTATGAAAAAGAACATTGCTAAGATATTGGTGATTACTAATTAAAATATAACTATCGTATGTGTATTTCAGAACAGATCTTTGTAAACAAATATTTTCGTTTTAACTTATTTATTGTATGAAAACTAAAAATGTTTGAATTTTTTTTGAAGGGTTTGGGGATTTCTTAGAAATTGGTGAAGGTTACAAATTCAAGCAAAAAACTTCTGAATGTATAATTCTGAACAGAAACAAAAATATTAACGAAAAATTTACAAAAACAAAGCATTTGTTACACTGTTTACACTATGTGAATTTCGTGTTACGTAAACGGTGCATCACTATTTCGTCGCTTAAGTTCCCACATGTGCTTTCTCACTTTGCAAAACGGATCAGACTTACTGTACGGTAACCCTTGGCGAATTTTCCAAAATCGCGCCAAATGTCCATATTCTGGCGACTTTTCATGCCCATGTCTCATGCCATGCCATGCTCTCTATACTGCGGTAATAAATAATGGTCAGATAGGGTTGCTGGAATACGTCATCGTCGGGAAGTCAAAGAATTCGAATCAGTCAAAGTCAGGCAGGTTGCCTCAAAAAATTATGTATCGCCAAATCCAAAATAATCGCAACGCGGGTTACCGTACAGTAAATCTGATCATTTGTACCAATTGAGATAGCACAGGTGGGAACTTAAGTGACTATTTTCAAGATCAAAGCTTCATTCCTTACACTAGTCATCGATACTACAGGGTGAGGCATACAAAAGTGGCCCCGGTCTAGAGATAGGAATACGTGGAAATGCTTGGC
Source organism: Hylyphantes graminicola (assembly GCA_023701765.1). Lineage (NCBI taxonomy): Eukaryota > Metazoa > Arthropoda > Arachnida > Araneae > Linyphiidae > Hylyphantes > Hylyphantes graminicola. The sequence goes on from CM043119.1 coordinate 30,428,927, forward strand.
GAGAAAAACTCTTGAAGCCGCCTGAAAGCTGTTTTTGCATTGGTTGGATCGGAATAGCTTCACATTAGGGCTACTCATAGACTAGTGGCGATTTCAGATCTTAGTATTGAATGAAGACGTCCCATAATGCAAATTTTGTGTCTTGCAATCAATTTAGAATATTTTGTATTACCGAAAAGAAAAAGGTCAGATTCTCTAGGATAAATAGCGACCGAAATAATCACCAGTGCGAACTTTTCTTGATCAGCTCTACAAACCTTGTTCAGATTTCATTTCAATAGCTTCTCAAACCATAGCGTAGTTGCCGGCAAATAAGTCGCCAAGCGTTTGATTGGAATTAATATTGAAGCGATCAATAGCTTCAGTTAGCAAACCTAATTTTGTATTGGTTTTAGAGTTGGCAACATTTCTGTCGTATTCTTATCTCTAGACCGGGGCCACTTTTGTTTGCATCACCCTGTACAATAACCAATATGGACTATAAATGAAAATGCTACAAATTATGTAAAAAAAAATTACCGTTTGCAGTTGCAAAATTATTTTTTTGTGTCTCATTATGCGATTCTTTGAAATTTCCAGGAAACTATTTTTTTGGGGAAAATGAATATTCATGCAACTTCCACCAGCCAATTTAACTCTTTTTAGATATTTATCTCGACCGTTTAAAATTTCTTTGTAAAGCAAGTCCCCTAAACGCTCAAACCCGTGTTCAATTTTATTTTCCAAGTTTGGATTCCCAGTGGTGAAAATAAAACAATTTTAACTTTAGAGTTTTTATTTTGTACGCGTTCGTAAAGTCTATTGATTTTTCTGATTTCACGCAAAAATCCTTGAAGCATGAAAAATTCAAGTTGCCTACCCATTTGAATAACTTGCTCTTTAGCACGTTTATGTGTTTGGAAAATTTTGGACTTAGAAGCAGTAAAGTTGGAGAAATTAATAACAAATATGTAGTTATGTTAAAATATTGAATAGACTATAAGCATTATAAATTTCTAAGATTTACTTAATGTCGCGCCAACTCTGGTTTTTATAGATTTGAATTTTTCAGAAATATTAAATTAAAACTATTTCTAGTTTCCCAAGTTTCTACATTTTTGTCTCTAAATTTGTAAAAGTCTTATAATTGCTTTTGTTAAATCAACCAAGCTTAGAAATTTTCAAAACCATGCATATTTCAATACAATATGAACGCTATAATATTATAATTAAAAAATAAAGGATTGTGTTTAGGCATTATTTACCTTTTTAAAATGAATTTTATTTTGAGAATTTTCTATTTATTTCCATGATCAATAAATTTTTATAAAAATAGTTTGATATTTATGGCCTGAAATTTACGTCTGCTAGATCAGCATAAGCATAAGGAATAATTAAGGCGGAACACACACAAGCAAGATATTTACTTTCAACCGTTTTAGATTACATGAAAAAGTCGCAATTAATAATGGCTGACTTGAAATAAAATGAGTTCGAAAATGGCTATTTTAATTATGATTCACCAAGTCCGGACTGTTCAGTTATAATTTTAGGGCTCTGTCTATAGCTCAAAACATGCATTTTAGTTAAATTGACTATGTGCGCGATAGAAGTGTCGAAGTTAAAGACTTTAAGACAAAAAAAATCATGGTGTATAGTATAAATTTTTAACTTTTGTGCATGCAAAACTTCTTACGAGTTTGACCTATGTATAAAATTTTAAAAATTCGAATAAAAACACGTTTGCTTGCTTATTTTTTAACATGTAGCGGACATACAAAAAAACTCGTTTTTCAAAAAAAAAAAAAAACTATTTGATACTTTTGCTATGCAAATTAATTTACTTATAAAATTAATCTGAAAACCCTTGATAACAAGAATTTTTTCATTCTTTTTACGCATGTGAGGTTTTCTCAAGTCTCATGACGTGCGACTGGTACTATGAATGGTATATTAAATGTGAATCCCTTAGATCTTTTAGTTCGATGTAGAGTGGTTTTAAATAATACGGACTGATTTTCAATAACCAGTTTTTCGTAATGGGCACCCTACAAATTGTGTAGAAAACACTAAATTTCAATTTAGGAATTTCGCCCCATTTCGATATTTTCATTACCTTATATTTCATATTAGGTATTAAAAGTATTAATTAAACATAATTACTATGAAAACAATTTATTTTATTCCTATAAGCTACCACTTTAAAATTGCTATTATACATTCTATTCTAAATCTATACAATAAACTACATAGGAAAGTGACCATTTCGTAAAGTCCCTAAAATATCAAATGGCGTAAATTTCGGCTTTGACTAATGGACTATAATTTAAAAGCACATTTACGAGAAACTATACTTTAATAAGGTTCTCTTAAATACGTACTTATCTTTTAGGAGACAGGCAAGTTTTGAAAATAGTTATTTCGATATCACTGTATAGCATTACAAGCTTCAACTCATAATATTTTCATTTTTTAAAAGTTTTGGACATTAATGGTCACTTATAACTATTTCCACACAAGATTAGAATACCTTTGAAAGTAAATTCTTATAAATCAATTACATGCCAAGAAAACAAAAATTGAAATCGCAGATTCATATACAATTTAAAAAAACTATTTCAAAATTCATAAATTGAAGAACAGGAATGTATGTTTTCGCATTTCAAGCATAATTTACAAATGAATATAAATGTGAGGAAAAAATTTAAATTAATGACTTTTTTTATTTGAATGAGTCGGAATTTCTTTTGTTCATATTCACAAGAAAAACAGTTTATGAAGCATAAGATATATCAATGAATTGTATCAATAAAATGCTATGGAAAGAGAGCCAAACTTTAATATGCATTATAATTCTTTTAAAACTCCTACGAATAAATTTTCAACTGAGTTTTAATGACTTATTTTCTTCAAATCGATACAGCATTTGTATTTGTCTGTCACAATTTTAGTTTGGGTTGTGAACAAAATTGGATAATAATTTTTTTTTTCAGAAAGTGAAAAAAATTTCGACAGTTTTTCATAATTATTTGTAGTTACAGTAAGTTTTCCTATATATTCCACTATATTAAAATCCTTATTTCACGTTATTTTCATTAAATATTTCTGCTATTCCTGAACCATTTCTATAGAACGATAGTTCCCGCCACCCTTATTTGAAACAATTTAGGGATGGACCGCCCTTGTAAAACACCGGTTTTTCTAAAAAAAACCCGCCATCCTTACCGTTTCTCATTTGGTTGGTGGCTAGTACAGGGCTGCATATATATATATATTTAATTTCGTATTTATACGAAGTTTTTATACTTTGGAAAAGATCTTAGTCCAAACTAACACAAAAGGCCATAAGATACACAAGGTATCTAATGTAACAAGGTATAAATGTAGTTTTTGATGCAGTAGTTAAACTTAAGTGTTCATTAATGTGAAGTTTATTCTCAATTCTATGAACAATGTTGTATTATTCGAAAATGCTTATTAGATTATACACCATAAGAATATCCTTTATCGGAAGAAAAAGGTATAGTAAAGATTGTTCTTGTGAAACATAATATATTTTAAATAGGGCTCTATCTAATTAGGTAAGACCAACTAGTGAAAAAACTCACTAAAGCAATGGGAAATTGGCGACCAAAGCTTAGTGGGAAAACCAATATGGTGCGCGACTTTTACCGCAGTATCACGGAAACATCGAACACGGGTATGGTCACCTGTTGGTCACCCATTTAACATTGCTCTACCTCTTTTTTGATGATTTCAATTCCGAGAATTGATACCTACCTGAAATGCAGAATTTGAAAAACTGAAAAAAAATTATATATAACTATTACTACAACTGAAAAATAAAAATTTCGTTTTAGCATCGACACTACGTTTGTAAAGTTAGTGTTTATTTTTTAATAGCTATTTGCTGGCGTCTAATACACTTTCACATCCCAAATTACAAATGCGGCAGACAAGTGTGATACGCCAAAAATATAACTCAACGAATTAAGAAATTCTTGAAAATTTCACAATAAAATAATTACTTCAATAATGAAAAAAAGTCAATATAATATCCATTTACAAGGTTATTTATTCTTTGTAATCACCATTTTTTCTTCCATATGGACAAATGGTCCAGACTGTTTTTTTAAATGCATTTTTTGTACTTAGAATGATTAATGTTTCGAAAAAAAATAGTTATTTAAAATTTTGAAAGTGAGGCCAATTTTCAAAAGCAACTTTTTTTCATTATTTTTCAATGAATTGAATCCAAATTTAATTTTTTTGAACTAAAGATTTTAATTCCTTAATTTTTCTTCAATATTTTTGCTGCATATATAAATAAGTGACTCTTCAAAATTTAAAGCATTAATATTTATATTTTTTTTATTAAATTTATAAACATTAAAACTGTTAGCTGCTAGAAACTCTGATAGTCAGATGCCGGTGAAATACGTCTGTAACCCCCAAATATTTAAAAAAAACCCTTTGTATTCAATTTGTTGTGTTTAGATGAGGTAGGTTTCAACTAAGTATAATTTTGTTTGAAAAAATATTTGAGTTAATATTTGGCTAATTCAGATTAAGCGACTTTCTAAAAATAGATATATATTATTTAATATATGGTGAGCTTAATTACTTTATGTTAGTAATCAAGGGGCCCTAAGACTGTTCTGGCATTCAAACACAAGAAATGCATAATTTAAATTTGGAAAAAGTAAAAAAAAAACGATTACAAAGCAAATTAATGGGGGAAATAGATTCAAAGAGGGGTTAAGGTCAGACATAAATAATTTTATATTCAAAGCAGCATAAGAATTTTGATATTTTTGTTCTTTGTTCCCCAATTTTCTTTATTTTTTCGAAACAATGCTTTTGTCCTGATTACAAAAATTAACAAGAGTTTAGGGAAGAGCAATGTCATTAAGTAGCTACACATGAGCTATTGGTAACCAAAGACTTGTAGTAGACACAACCATGGCACTCGACTTTACCGCCGTATCACGGAAAAATCGAATGTAGGCAAGTTTGTCTCTACAGAAGAGTTACACAACTGGGAAGTACTTTAACAATACTTCTTAGCAGTCATTTTTAACTGCAGTACTTGCTCATGGAACCTTCTTAATTTTCCCATTTAGCTCAAAAGTAATGCAGTTTTGAAAAATTTATAAAAATTACCTAACTATAAGTCATTTACGACGATTGAAAATACGCGGAAGTAAGATTTATTCCAAAAAAACAAAATGTGAGATTAATATAAAGATTATAGTATTAAATAACTTATGTAGGACAAGCGAAGCTACACGAAAACTGAATTTTAAATACTTGAAGTTAATATTTTTTATTAGATAATTGTTTATTGATATTTTTTATTAGTTAATTGTATTTATAAATTGGTATTTTAATGATTTAAGAAACTTTCCAATTATTCAATGAGTATAAAATTGTTTTACCTTACAAAAATTGCTGTGATTCATTAGGTAAATAATCGCAGAAAACAAAATAGGTAACAACCAATCATTTTCCAAAAATCAGTTTCTTTAGATTCTTAAATTTCTCATTATTCAATTAATGTATTCCTATATTATAACAATAACACACAAACTATTATGAAATTTAGTAAAATATTCTAAAAATAATCAAAATCACGAAAAGTTTTAATCATAAAATGGTAAAAAAAATGTTTTCTTTGCGTTTGCTTGCAGTAGGGGCCCTCAAACTAAATAAATTTTGCTTCAAACGTACTTGTTGAAAATATTAAAAATACATTTTGGGTACGGCGGCTCCATGATTGAAGTTATACGTGCCAGCCTTATAAGCAGAAATCAGTTTTCCTAAGAATCAGAGCGTCAAAACGGAGCCGTCGCCAAAATAGTGCTACAATAATGCTGAGTCAGCAAAAGGCTTAATCCCCTCATAATAGCAGTCCTGTTAAAAAAAATGAAATTGTCTCCTTAAACAGGTGCCGAATGCAAAACTAAAGAAAAAATGTAACTATATCATGTAATACTAGCAGTATATGGTCCCGCCTTGCTGTTAACCCGTCAACTTCATCGAAAGTTTGTTGCAAAGAATATTAGAATGGTTTTTTTTTTCAATAATATTGATTACCCAAGATTTACTCGAAACAGTAGTTGTCACCCTGAAAAATATTCGAACATTAATGCAGAAGAGATTCCCGATACACAATGTTTGCAGTCTTTCCATTTGGAGCCATGATATGAAGGATTTCAAATACAATTCTAGAACATCCACCATACGTCTTAATCCCTCATTTATTATGTCTTCTAATATTGGGGATCTTCTATTTTATTTTTTATTTTCGTGAGAACGCATTGTTTCCTTTTAGAAGGCATGCCTACTTATGAAAATACACTCAAAATCTAAACAAAATTGAATTCGTGTAGGCTCATGTGCAATAAAAAAAAAAGCAAAGAATAACAGAGGATGGCGTCAAGCTCCTGTTTCGGCCCGGTCCATGTGTTTTCAAGCCCCGTTATGGTCTGCCTACTCATTAAAATACACTCAAAATCAAAACAAAATTAAATTCGTGTTGGCGCATGCACACTAAAAAAACGCCAACACTAATGGAGAATGGTGTCAAGCCCCTGTGTCGGCCCGGTCCATGTGTTTTTAAGCACTGTTATGGACCTGCACTCCCAAACGTGGATGACGGTTTTTGAAACTAATTATATTAATTAAAAATCATAATCAAATATAAAAAATTTAGGCCTCAGGTGCACACGTGGGTATTAAAAGGAATCTGTATTAAAAATTTCGATTTTTTTAGAGCAGTATTAGTAGGTCTTTTACGATCCACAGACAAACATATACAGACAAACTCTTATTATTGTAGATGTGACTAATTCAGATAGAAATTTTATAATACATTAATTTTTTTATTTAATACACTAGTAAGAACCTAATTTTAAACTTTACATTACCTAGGCCCGTACAGGCGGCACAGAAATACAAAATTTAAATTTAAATAAAAAATAACAATAAAGAAAAGTTGGCGTTGTAGTAATAAAATGTCAAAGTCAGACATCACTTGAGAAAATTTGTGCTGATAGCAGCACAGCAGATTTGACATTAAATATTAAAGAAAATAAAGTTTTACATCGTAAATGCATCTTAAATAGTTCTCCGATTTGCTTTAATTTTGGAAATACCACGTTTGCTCTTATTACGAAAATTAACAGGAGTATATGGAAGAGTAAATTCATTACGTTGCTTATGAGATATTCGGGACAAGGATGTTATAGGAGAATCAACCATTTCAGTAGATTTAGCCGCAGTTTCACGGAAACACCGAATGTAGGAATGGTCACCAATACATTAGCGCTTCAAAAAATATTTGAAAGTTGTCCTTTTCTTAAACTACATCCCTTGTTCCAGGATCCTTCATAATTTCCTTATTTTGATCAAAAGTAAAGTAGTTGTAGTATTGTCAGAAGGGCAGTAGGGGTAAGGTGTGGGAATAAAGGTTGGGCATATAAGAAAAATTATACTCATAGATACACAACAGCTTAGGCATTTATGTGACTAAGGAAATAATTTTACATCATAATACATTAAAAATAGTTAGCCGATTTTCTTTGTTTTTCGAAACACCACTTTTGCTCTTATTACGGAAATTAACAAGAGTCCAGGGAAGAGTAATGTCAATAAGTTATTTATGAGATATTTGGGACTAAAAAATTTATAGGAGACTCAACCATTTCATTCGACTTAACCGCAGTATCACGGAAACACCGAATGTAGGTACGGTCACCGATACATTAGCGCTCGCTAAATTTAACGTGCTTCAAAGAATATTTTAAAGTTGTCATTTTTCAAACTACATCACTTGTCCCTGCAATCTCCTTAATTTTCTTATTTAGATCAAAAATAATGTAGGTAGGGCAGTAGGGGTAAGTTGGTAGGGCATATTATAAGAAAAATTATACTCAAAACAACACAGCAGCTTAGGCATTTAGATGACTAAGGAAATAAGTTTACATATTAAATTAAAATGATACACTAAAAATAGTTACCCGATTTTCTTTGTTTTTCGAAACACCACTTTTGCTCTTATTACAAAAATTAACAAGAGTCCAAGGAAGAGTAATGCCGATACGTTATTTATGAGATATTTGGGACTAAAATTGCTATAGGAGACACAACCATTTCATTCGACTTAGCCGCAGTATCACGGGAACATCGAATGCAGGTATGGTCACCTATACATTAGCGATCACTAATTTTAACGTGCTTCAAAGAATATTTTTTAAAGTTGCCATTTTTCAAACTACATCACTTACCTCTAGATCCTTCTTAATATTCTTATTTGTATCAGAAGTAATGTATGTAGGGGAGTAAGAATAAAGTTGTAGGAATGTAGGTGGGGCATATTACAAGAAAAATTATACTCAAAACACAGCAGCTTAGGCATTTAGATGGCTAAGGAAATAAGTTTACATCATAAAACATTAAAAATAGTAAGCCGATTTTAATTTCTTCGAAAAACCACTTTTGCTTTTCTGATACGGAATTCCATGAAAAGTCCGGGGAAAAGTAGTGTCATCACGTAGCACTCAAGCTGCACATGAGCTTCTGCTAACTAAAGATCCGTAAGGATCCGTCCGTTTATGAATGCTGAGCATCTTCTCCTTTGCCCCGGCCTTGACCAAGAATCCCAGAACCGTGGAGACATCTGTAAACTATACTGGAACGCAAGGGACCTAATGAACTAATGACACTTTTAAAGATATCATTTTGTTTTGTGTTCGGCACTTGTTTTCTCTATAGTTCCATGCTTCAATTGTTACTGCTAAGTTGTTATTTTCTAATCGTTCTTGTTTTTTTTGCATATTTCTCTTGTTAATGTTTCTGTTATATTTTCTGTTCTGTTATATCTAAAGTTGTTTGTCTTACCTTTTGTCACGTGGGTTGCCTGTATTTATGGATTGAATTTCCAATAAATGCCATATGTAACAACAGATCCGTAAGGGAACCAACCATAACATTCGACTTAACCGCAGTATCACGGAAACACCGAATGTAGGTATGGTCACCGATACATTAGCTCTCACTAATTTTAAAGGACTTCAAAAAATATTTTAAAGCAGTCGTTTTTCAAACTACATCACTTGTTCCTGGATCCTTCTTAATTTTCTTATTTAAATCAAAAGTAATGAAGTAGTAATGTAGGTAGGGCAGTAGGGGTTAGTTGTAGGAATGTAGGTAGGACATTATAAGAAAAAAATTATACTCAAAACACAGCAGCTTAGGCATTTAGATGACAATGGAAATAAGTTTACATCATAATACATTAAAAAAACTTAAACGATTTTCTTTATTTTTCGAAACACCACTTTTGCTCTGATTCGGATATCTAAGAAGAGTCCGGGGAAGAGTAGTGTCATCATCTAGCACTAAAGCTGCACATGAGCTACTGCTAACTAAAGATCCGTAAGGGACCCAACCATAACATTCGACTTAACCGCAGTATCACGGAAACATCGAATGTAGGTATGGTCACCTATACATCAGCGCTCATTGATTTTAACGCGTTTCAATTCTTGTAAATAGCCATTCTAATTTTTAATGCCTGCAACACTTGTCCACAGACCCTTCTTAATTTTCCTATTTGTATCAAAAGTAATGTATTTTCGAAAAATTAAAAACAAATCAGCTAACTATTTTACAAATTAAAGATTTTCTAGGAAGGACTTAATTATAAACTTTATATTGGATGTTTAGGGGGTACCTAGGGTCATACAGGTGACACAGAAACACTACAAAATTTATATTTAAATTAAAAATTAACAATAAAGAAAAGTTTGGGTTGCGAAAATAATATAAATAACAATTAACAATGTCGAAATCAGATATAACTTGAGAAAAAGTATACTCATCGCAACAAAACAGTTTAGACATTTAAATATTAAAAAAAAACAAAGTTTTACATCGTAAATGCATCTTAAATAATTCTGATTTTCCTTATTTTTTTTTTTTTTGAAAAACTACATTTGCTCTTATTACGAAAATTAGCAAGATTCCAGTTAAGAGTAATGTCAATACGTTTTTTTATGAGATATTTGGGACTAAATATGTTATAGGAGACTAAACCACTTCATCCGACTTAACCGCAATATCACGGGAACACCGAATGTAGGTATGGTCACCTATACATTAGCGCTTACTAATTTTAACGTGTACAAAGAATATTTTAAAGTTGTCGTTTTTTCACACTACATCACTTGTCAACTGGATCCTTCTTAATTTTCTTATTTATATCAAAAATAATGAAGTTGTAGTAATGTAGGTAGGGCAGTAGGGGTTAGTTGTAGGAATGTAGGTAGGACATATTATAAGAAAAATTATACGCAAAGCTACACTACAACAACTTAGGCATTTAGATGGCTACGGAAATAAGTTTGCATCATAATACATTAAAAGTAGTTAGCAGATTTTCTTTATTTCTCGAAACACCACATTTGCTCTTATTACGAAAATTAACAAGAGTCCAGGGAAAAGTAACGTGGAAACGTTATTTATGAGATATTTGGGACTAAAAATGTTATAGGTGACTCAACCATTTCATTCGACTTAACCGCAGTATCACGGGAACACCGAATGTAGGTATGGTCACCTATACATTAGCGCTTACTAATTTTAACGTGTACAAAGAATATTTTAAAGTTGTCGTTTTTTCACACTACATCACTTGTCAACTGGATCCTTCTTAATTTTCTTATTTATATCAAAAGTAATGTAGTTGTAGTTAGTAATGTAAGGTAGGGCAGTAGGGGTAAGTTGTAGAAATGAAGGTAGGGCATATTATAAGAAAAAATATACTCAAAGCTACACAGCAGCTTAAGCATTTAGATAACTAAGGAAATAAGTTTACATCATAAAATATTAAAAAATAGTTAGCCGATTTTCTTAGCTTCTTTTCGAAACACCACTTGTGTCCTTATTACGAAAATTAACAAGATTCCAAGGAAGAGTAATGTCAATACGTAGCTTGTGAGATATTTGGGACCAAAATGTTATAGGAGACTCAACCATTTCATTCGGCTTAACCGCAGTATCACGGGAACACCGAATGTAGGTATGGTCACCTATACATTAGAGCTTCAAAAAATATTGCAATTTTTCAAGCTACATCAATTGTTCCTGGATCCTTCTTAATTTTCTTAGTTAGATCAAAAGTAATGTAGTTGTAGTAATGTAGGAAGAACAGTATGGGTAAGTTGTAGGAATAAAGGTGTTATTGTTGTAGGAATAAAGGTAGGACATATTATAGGAAAAATTATACTCAAAACACAGCAGCTAAGGCATTTAGATGACTAAGGAAATAAGTTTACATCATAATACATTAAGAATAGTTGACCGATTTTCTTTATTTTTCGAAACACCACTTTTGCTCTGATTTGGTATTCTAAGAGTCCTTGGAACAGTAGTGTCATGTAGCACTAAAGCTACACATGAGCTAGCTAACAAAAGATCCGTAAAGGAACCAACCATAACATTCGACTTCACCGCAGTATCACGGAAACTTCGAATGTAAGTATGGTCACCTATAGATCAGCTCACAATAATTTTAACATGCCTCAATAATTCTCTTAAATAGCTATTTTTCAAATTTTTGTATCTGCACCACTTGTCCCCAAACCCTTCTTAATTTTCTTATTTATATCAAAATTAATATATTTTCGAAAAGTTAAACAAATCAGCTAACAATGTTTGACAAATCAAAGACGATTGACAAGAAAAATGGCATGCAAAAATAGTTACGCTTCAGTTTATCTAACTAAGTAAAATATAATACAAATAAAGACTAATTTTAATAACAAAAAAAAATACTAATTTTAATAACAAAAGAAAGCTTTGTATTTGTGTCAATGGACCGTGAAAGACCTATTTATACAGTCCTCAGAAATTCAAAATTTTAAATTTAGAAGAATCCTTTATACTTACGTGTGCACCTGAGGTTTAGTTTTGTTATATTTGATTTTTTTTTATTAATTTTAATATTTTTTATAACAAATGGGCGGGGATCGAAGCAAAGGACGTCATATATTTAAAACTGGGGGACCAAAACAGGGGTTTGAAAACACATGGGCAGGCAGGGTGGACACAGAGGTGTCGATAAATGGGAAATCCAGAAAGAACTTAAAAATTTTAATAAAATTGAAAAAGATGAAGTTTATTTAGTATCTTTCTTTGAATATTACTCATTATATTGCGCTTCAACCAACACGAATTACATTTTGTTAACTATTTTGATTTTGAAAATTATAGGCAGACTACCCAAAAAGAAACAGAATATAAGTTAATCCTCTAATGCACGCTGTTACTGTTTGGTAACAAGTAACATAATCCACTTAATTCTATTAAATTAGAGCTCCTCCTAGACAAATCTGTGTTTTTTCATCTATTACATTCCATTTTAAAGTTTTAGTTAATAATAAACCTCATATATGACAGTAGTAAAAGTGTATTCAAAATTAAAGAGTGAGGTTATTAACTTTTGTGAAATTACGTTTTTGGCAGTATTCAAAGAATAATAATATTAGTACTAAATACTAATAAATTGTTTTGAAAAATTAATCAGTTAGTTAATTAATCAGTTAGTTAAAAGTTATTTTGAAATAATTTTAGTAGTTTTCTAGTCGTAATTATCAAAATTGGAATTTTGCAGTTGGTTTTTGTCATATGAAAAAAATTTTAAAAATTGAAATTATTTAAATTCTAATGCAGTTAAATTTTTTTTAGTATTATTCCCATAATGTGCGAGTATTAAAGATACATATATATTTTTTTGGGATGAAAATAAAAATTCATGCATTAGAGGGTTAACAGGCGAGACCTTAGAACTAGCACTAAATGGTTTATATTACGACTAACTAAGCTACACGAAAAACGAGCAACGTTGAAGTTTTTGACTAAAATCTTTATAATAAAATTAAATCTTAATATTTCTTTAAATTTTATTTTTTAAATTGCCAAGTCTTACGTAAAATATTTCTCTCTCTTGAAGAAGTCTAATCTCTTTTTCATGTTTGCATTTCACAATAACTTAACCTGAACTTAATTTAAAACTTTATATTTGACGTCAAGGGGCACCTAGGCTCGTACAGCCGACACATAAATGCAAAATTTAAATATAAAAGAAAAATTAACAAAAAATGGCATTGCAGAAATAATGCAAATTGAACTTAACAATGTAAATTTTAGACATAACTTGATACCCAAAGCAGCAAAATAGTTTATATGTTTGAATATTAAAATAAATGAAATTTTACATCGTAAATACATCTTTAAAAAAATTGATTTGCTTTATTTTTCGAAACACCACTTTTGCTCTTATTACGAAAATTAACAAGAGTCCAGGGAAGGGTAATGTCAATACGTTATTTATAAGATATTTGGGACTAAAAATTTTTATAGGAGACTCAACCATTTCATTCGACTTAACCACAGTATCACGGAAACACCGAATGTAGGTATGGTCACCGATACATTAGCGCTCGCTAATTTTAACGTGCTTCAAAGAATATTTTAAAGTTGTAATTTTTTTTAACTACAACACTTGTCCCCTGGATCCTTCTTAATTTTCTTATTTATATTAAAGGTAATGTAGGTAGGGCAGTAGAGGTAAGTTGTACAAATGTAGGTAGGGCATTTTACAAGAAAAATTATACTCAAAGCTACACTACAACAGCTTACGCATTTAGATGACTACGGAAATAAGTTTGCATCATAATGCATTAAAAACAGTAAGCCGATTTTCTTTATTTTTCGAAACACCACTTTTGCTCTGATACGGAATTCGAAGAAGAGTCCGGGGAATAGTTGTGTCCTCATGTAGCACTACAGCCACACATGAGCTACTGCTAACTAAAGATCCGTAAAGTAACCAACGGTAACATTCGACTTAACCGCAGTATCACGGAAACATCGAATGTAGGTAGTCACCTATATGTTAGCAGTCAATAACTATAACGTGCTTCAACAATACTTTTAAATAGCCATTTTTTCTAACTGCATTACTTGTCATCGGATCCTTCTTAATTTTCTTATTTACATCAAAAGTAATGTGTTTCAGAAAAGTTAAAAAACAAATCAGCAAACTATTTTTGACAAATTTAAGATTGAAAAGAAAACTTCTAAGTGAAAATAAGATTGATGCTTGAACTTATAAATAAGCCAAATATTAGACAAATGTAGACTACGATCAATCATAACTAAAGATAAAGTCTGCGTGTGTGTCTGGGGATCAAGACAGATCTAATTATACAGTCCTCAGAAATTCAAAATTTTAATGTTGAAACTCTTTAATACCTGCATGTGCACCTGAGGCTTAGTTTTTTTCATATTTGTTTATTTTTTATTAATATTTCCAAAGCACATGGGCAGGGTGCAAGCAGGTGATTTAAGTTTTCTGTCGATGAAATCCAGAAATAAGTTAAAAATTAATGTTATTCATTCTAAATTTTTTCTCATTCTTGTCGATATTTATTCATTAAATTCTGTAAATATTACTCTAAAAAATTTAATTAGTTACTTTTTGCTTTTTATTGTGCATACGCCAACACGAATTAGATTTTTTTGTTGAGTAGTTTCATTTGAAAATTTTTAACAAGTAGGCCTGTCTCTTTTAAAGAACTTTTTTTTATTAAGTTAAAGGTTTAACAGCAAGGTGAAACCATACTACTAGTACTAAATAATTTATATTGTGACAAATTATAGAGAAAAACGATGATGGAGTGATGGCATTAAGTTTTTATTCAAGTTCTTCTGCAGAATAAAAAAAAATTCTGAAGACATCTTTAAAGTAAGGGGAATTAGTCAAATAGAATCTAAAATATTTTTCACGTGTAAAATAGTCTAGTATTGTCAGCCCTTTTTTTTAATGAAATGAGTTTTCGACCCCTGTTCAATCGGTTACAATACCTAAAGATTAATTTCAGTTATTTTCAACTACCAAATTAAATCAAGATATATTTAGTCGAAGCCTACCACACCTGAACAAAAAAATAATATATACATTTTTTTTCCATTTAAGAGTAACAGACGTATATAAACTCATCACCTGACTGTCAGAGTTTCTAGCAATACACAACTTTAAAGATTATAAGGTTAAAAAGAATCGATACTTTTCCTTTGAAATTTGAATACAATATCCTAAAAATTTTAACAATGTTATTTGAATACAGTGTTGGCATTCAGTTTTTCTGTAGGTTTCGCTGTAAGCATCAAGGAAAAATTTGAGATAATGAGCAAAAAACAAGTTTTTTTAATACATAGCATATACTTAGACGAATAAAGTAGCTACGATGGGTGTCACAAATAATTATTTGTTAATCATATAGTCTCTAAAAAAAATTCCACATGAAACAGTAAAATAAATATTTTTTGCAGTATTGATAAACTACAGATGTTCAAAAGTGAGGGATACTAAATAAAAGACAAAATGTAAGTTATTACAAGTATTTTATATTTTAGGATATATTAAGGGGTCTAAGGAGTCTTAAAAATGTGCAAAGAAGATACTACAAAGCAAAGTTTGATCTTTCATGTCATTTTTGAACTACTCAATGTATAAGTATAATTTTTTTATGTGTAATTCTACATGATTTATTTATTATAAAACAAGTTTTAAAATTTATGAAACTTTAGAGAAAACTAAAATAAATGATATTAAACATGAAGCTATTTGAACACAGTGTGATTAGGCTTGCGCGGCAAATTGTGAGGTCAAAATTGAAAAAATGACCAAGAAAATGACTTTATATTGTACAAATATGTACAAACTAGGACTTATACCTAAATTCTCAGCTCAATTTTAATTAGAAATTATTTTAAAAACTTTTTTCTAAAAAAATTAATAAAATTTTAAAAATTTTGATTTTAAATTATTTTTAAAATAATTTCTAATTAAAATTGAGCAGAAAATTTTGGTATAAGTCTTTGTTTGTACATATTTGTACAATATAAATCTATTTTCTTGGTCATTTTTTCAATTTTGACCTCACAATTTGCCGCGCAAGACTAATCACACTGTGTTCAAATAGCTTCATGTTTAATATCATTTATTTTAGTTTTGGCTAAAGTTTCATAAATTTTAAAACTTGTTTTATAATAAATAAATCTTTTAGAATTACATATAAAAAAATTATTCTTATACATTGAGTAGTTCAAAAATGACATGAAAGATCAAATTATGTTTTGTAGTGCCGTCTTTGCACATTTTTAAGACTCCTTAGACCCCTTAATAAACTCTACAAGTTATTTTACATAAAAGACGTCTTTAAAAGTAAAATAGAAAACTCTGCTTCCTTCTGAAATAGCATAACTGTATTTCAGACAATATATCAATTGCTATGTCCACACTACGACAATAAAAACTAAAATGAAATGCGCGCGCATGGAAATGCATATGCAATTTGTACCATTCGAGGTAGGTGCGCGCGCATGCCTGTACAAATTGTATATGCATTTTCCCGAGGGCGAACATTTCCTGTCATTTTTATTGTCGTGGTGTGGACATAGCCTTAGAAATATTTAGAATAAACTTTTTAAAATAAATTCAGACGGTAAAATAAAAATAAAACGAGTGAAAGTAAAATATAACTTACAGACGATTATTTACAGTTTTTATTGTCGTAGTGTGGACATATCAAGTTTTTTATATGACAATTTATTGCTATCCAGAAGTAAAAATAAAACAATACTACATTCTCTAAAAGATTTGCAAAAAAAAAAGATGAATAATGCTAAACATATTCCACTGGGTACTTAAATCTGTAATATTAATGAAATATTTGAGAATTATAGTGTATTAATATTATATGGCAACAATGCGAATGTTCTTGAAATTACTAAATTTAACCAATTTATCAATGATATTTCCTAAACTTTTACAAATTTAGATACAGAAGTCTAAAAACTCGGGAAAAAGAGACATTGTTTCAATTTAATATTTCTAAAATATTCAAAGCTTAAAAATTATAATAATTCACTGAAAATTAAGTAACCTTAAAAAATTTTAATGTTTGTAGTCTATTCGTTAGTTCTTTATTATTTATTAGTTATTTCTCAAGCTTTACTGCTTTAGTACTCACACTTTTCCGAACACAATAAACGTGCTAAAGAGCAAGTTATTCAAAGGCAGCTTGAATTTTTCATGCTTGAAAGATTCCTGCGTTGAAATTTGAAAAATCAATGGATTTGCAGAGCGTGTGCAAAATAAAAACTGTAAAGTTAAAATTGTTTCATTTCCACCACTGGGAATCCAAACTTAGAAATAAAATTGAACACAGGTTCGAATGTTTAGGGGATCTTGCTGTTTCCTAAATTTTTTTAAAAAATATAACTAGATTAGTTGGTAAGGACCATGAGTAGATATGCTTTTCTCCCCCTTACCTGGCAAGAACGACGAACAAAGCAATTAAATACATAACAATTTAGTGTCAATGATCGAGTTGGCATAACGTAAATAATTTTCCTACAAGGTTTAGGGTTCTTTACCCAGATTTTTTATAAACGAATCTGTGAAGGGTAAAAGCAATACTTTCGGAGTACAATATTTTATTTGCATGCTAATAATAAACGGGAAAATTGTGTACAGGCTACAACCTAATTTCATAGACAAAGTGTTATTAATATCATAAATTACTTTGTATATAAGTTTTTCGTTAATAATGTTATTTCTGTTCTGAATCACAGATTCATAAGTATTTTTTTTAACTTGCAACCATCGCCAACTTGTAAAAAATCTCCCAATCCTTATAATCAGTAATTTTTTTAAAGTTTTTTTCTAGAACCAAAAATATGTTCCAGAGTAAAATAGCCTTTGGTAAAGATCTGTTCTGAAATATACATAAAGTTATTTTATTTATAGTCATCACCAATTTTTAAGAAATTTCCCAACGCTATGTTAATAAGGTGTTAAAAAAATTTAGGATTTTATAGAATCGTAGTTAAGCTCTTGCATAGCATTTTCTCTGCAGAGATACAGCCGATGATACTAGTTTAGTTTCACGTTCGTTTTTATCATTAAAATGTATTAAATTAGTAAGAATATCAAGAAAATAAGTTAGATATAAAATTTAGAGAAATTGGGCGTTTTACATTAGCACTTAAAACAATTTGTATGTATTTTTAAATAATGTCAAGCGACGAGGCGCTGTCACAAGATACAAACTAAGTTATAAGTATTTAGAAAGTAATATTCATAAATATTGCACGCAAAATACGACTTAAAAGCTATCAATCATCCAACAAATAATCTATGCTAATTTACACATTTACTTAGTACATTTTTGATAGTGTTACATTTTTTATGACTAAACAACACAACTATACAGGGATCATGTAATTTTTTTAAAAAAGGAAATAAGCAAACAAAATGCGAACTTTCAAGAAAAATCTTAAACTTTTATTGTAGCAAATTTATTCAAATAAACAAATTTGAACAAATTTGTTAGTTGGGTAATACCTCACTTACACAAATTAGTACTACTACCACAAATCGGCCCTTCACGTACTGCTGAAATAATTTAGGAATAACCTAGTGCCTTTTAATCCCAGAATAATCAGACGAGGATTCAACTAAGAAAATGACTTAATTGCGTTTATCCTCAAAATTACAAGCGATTGCATGTTTGTCAGAGGTGTTATGATGGTATTATAAAAAAATCAGTAAAGCGGACATTTTAGCAAATTTACACATTTTTTTTAATTCCTGATTTCATCATAATTAAATGCATATTAAAATTGCTCCCTTCTCCTAAAAAACAAATTAAACCTTCCAAAACGCGTAAGGTAAGCTAGCTAATTAAAAACTTTTAAGACACGTGAGATAAACAGTTCCATGTTTGTGATGTTTACATAGCCACTCTTCTCAATGAAGGGATACGAGCTGTAGATTTAAATACCTATATGGAAAGTGAATGACGTGTTTTGAACCCGTGGCATTCTCGATGATAATATTATTATTATTATTAACGACACGAAATCATAGATTAGATTGCTTTCTAACTTCAACTAGGTTCATCCCAACCTGAGAAAAAATGTTTAGATGTTTAATCCTAAATGTAAGTTTTATATTCAATGATATTTTTAAACGAAGCGCATTGTGTTTGGAAATGTAAATATTGCTGGACAGATAGATCTAATTTCTTATATTGAAAAAATCCAAATTTTTTTTTAATTCTTAAAAGTCTGTTTTCTTGTTGACAATCCAAGCTTCTTATCAAAATCGCTTATTTAATTTTTAAATATAAATGACTGGACAAATGAGATTTCTTCTTAAGGAAAATCACTTTGATTGAAACTATATTTAAGTTAATTAGTACCATCTTATTAACCATCAATATTATGTAATATTACATACCATATAATTAAGTATTTATATTATTAATAAAAACTTATCAAATGTATCGATAAAAAAATACTTATTGCGCAGTCTGTTTGATATATTTTAACAATAATTTTACTGCTTTACTCGCCTTTTCAAATAAATTGTGGTCATTTGGTAGGTTTAAATTATCTTCGCACTGAAGCTACACGACGGCTATTGGCGACGAGAATTTAAAACAACAGTCAAGTGACGATTTGACACCTGAGTAAGCACCCAACGCATAAGGGCAACATCGTACGCAGCTTTGGAACTTGAGCATATTTAACGTGCACTACCTCCACACGGAGTATTGTTCGTCGGATACTTTTGGGCTGCACGGGCCGCTTATTGGTCGGCAGTTATTTTGGCTATGCCCGGATCCGAAGCTGGTACCTTGCGCATACAAGACCGAACCAACTGGTCCCCCCAGCCCCTTGTGATCATTTGGGAAAACTTATAATAAGTAAAGATATTAATACATAAAAATTTCATAATTAAATTAATAAGATTACGACACTTAATACTGCGGCTGTTATTTTTTTTCTAATTTCTTTTATATTGTTCTGGTTGTTGATATTTGGAATAAACTACTATTTGTTCTTATAATCATCAGGAATGCTTTTGGCAGCGCTATTAGCATTCGTTAAACCCATTTGTTATTTTATTAGCTTTAAAAGGACAATGGGAATAGTTTTCCACAGATTGTTTAATCGCCTGGGTTCTTTTAAATTGAAAAGGAATTATAAAATCTCTAACAAAAAATATTTGAAACAAATTAAAGATAAAGATGTGCATGATAATCAACAGAAATTTGAAAATGAATGTAACTAGATTAACTGAAGCATAATTAATATTAAAAATTGTTTCATGTTTTCATTGTAACTTAAATATCTTAAAGAAAAATATGTTTTACATAGAAAAAACAATTATTTTACTAATTTAAATGCTAATTGTTAACTGTAATCTTCGAATGACAATGGACGCACAAGCTTATTATAATTTAATTCTTATTTTCAATAAAATATTTAAAATCAAAACAATTAATAGTTTTTGAAACAAAAATCTCATTTTTATTGCACATTACTTTATGTAACACTTGACACAAGATGCTAATCTACGTTTGAGTTTAAACTTTTATTGGTAAATTCACACGAAACAAAGAGTAACTCTTTATGCATAACTAAGATTTTCAAGGAATGATTTATACTGAAATTTTATGAATTCGATATTCTATTAACTGGAAGAATGCAGAATATTTATTCATTCGTAAAACGTGATAAATTAAGTTATAAAAATTCTTTTTGTGTCTAATATTTGATGCAATTGAATATAGTACTTATGAAATTTTTTTTTCTGATATGTCTAGCATAAATACTTTTGCTGCACATTGTTAGTAATTTGTCGTATTACTTGCATACTGAATAACTATAAACCCTAACAAAAAAATAATTGGAAAATTAAACAAGAATCTCAAAAACCCTAATGCATTTATTTTATAACAAAAAACAAGCCAGTATGAAAGTTGTTGCCGTGATATACAAGAATGCCAATGTCTTGTTTAAAACTTCTTGGACCTTATAAATAGCATACTTTGAGGTTCCAAGAAGTTTTAGGTTCCAAGAAGTCTTCTTGGAACCTAAATTATGCTATTAACAATGTCCAAGAAGTTTTAAACAAGAGATTGGCATTCTTGTATATCACGGCGACAACTTTCATACTGACTTGTTTTTTGTTATGTAAAAAAAAAATATATATATTTTTTTAGATTGGAGCTTGTTTACTTTTCCAAAGATTTTTTGTTTGAGATATCAGTATTTATTTTGAATTTATTTTATGAGATGCATTTTACGGTAGAAAGGATTAACAAGAACAAGTTTCATGAACAATAATAAAAGATAGACACCATGACTACAAAATAGACATGATTTGGCGAAGTGTTTAAAAGTTTGAATATTAGTGTGAAGTGAATGTGGCAACCTAATATGACTCTTTACATTTCTAGATCAAAATCCACTATTCCACTCGCGTTGATATATTTTCTTTAAATGCAAACACCAAAAAGTTGAAATGACGCATTCTGTTTATTAATTAGACTTTTTTTCAATCTGTTGATTCAAGTATTTGATTAATCATATTTTAGAAGCTGTAATGGGACAAAGCGGTTTTTTCTTTATTTTCAAGCTCTGGCTCTCTTCGACGAAAGTATGGCAAACCTTGGCGAGTTTTCAAGGGTACAAGGCATCTAGAAAGGCTTTTTTTTTTATCGCGCAACCATAGTTAAAGGTCAAAGATTTTAAATTATCAAGAATAGAAAAAAATATTTATGAAACTTCAAACCTATATCAGATTATGAATTGGTGCCTTCTTTATAGTTTAGTAAAAACCTTTTCCAGATTTATGGTCTAGTAATTAATATCGGTCTGAGCTAAAATTTTATCAAAATTTGACTAAAACTGCTCGAAAGATTTTATTGTTGTAAACTTCCATAATTTTTTTCTTTGCTGTTTATTCTAGAATAATTAATTTTTTATGCATATAGGCATTTAGTCAACTGCCCTGATCAACTCCACTGGCCTGAAGAAAAGAACAGATCGTTCTTTTTATTCGTTGTTCGCTTAAATAGTACCCGCATGTTTTTAAGCTCCATTTTAAGATGACGGAAGAAACAAAAATTTAGAATTTGACTATATTCTTTTGTTTATTCTTCTTCAAATTTTCGAAGATCAAATGAAATAAAACATTAAGAAAAACGGCATCGAACTTTTTTTTACTTTGGAGAAAACCACAAGATCTCACATGATTCGTCACTTTTAATCCAATCAAGGAGGAGGCAAGTGTAGGATGATTCATTACGTCATAAAAACGGACGTCTTCAAATTAATTAATATTTCTTAGAAGTCATAATGGTTTTATCAAACCTAAATTCCATGAATTACAATTACTTTTTGTTAAAAAATCTTGTAAATATTTTTGTAACAAGAATTTCTGTAAATTTAATTGTAAAATAACTGTATTCTAAAAAGAACTGGAAGATTTTTGTCCACTTTATGAGCCGTGCAGTTGACATATGCCCTGCATATAGTAATTTATGAAACCTCCCTACGGTAATGTTTTATTGTTCTACGAAGTTTAGTATGATGGAAAGTAAAATAGATTTTGCATTTTACATTGCAAAATTTTTAGAGTATATGCACATAACTTCAGCCCTTGGGGTCATTTTGAGATTGGAGCGCGGAACGACTTTTTAATTAACGGAACGGACTTTTTAATTAACGGAACGGACTTTTTAATTAATCATGATATATTAAAATTTTGCTGGAAAAACACTATGGGCAGTGGAAGTATGCGGGAATATGTTAGAGCTTTCAGCAAAATGCACGCAAATCTCAATGATGAAAACATAAGATCCAAGAGGGTAAAAATTATTCATCAGTAGCGATTTGTTTCAGAAGCTTGCAAAAATGTTAAAAAGAACATGACTTTTACATTTTATTCATTATCAAATGAATACGCTAACTTCTAAAACTGTCCTTTATGGGATTGCTTCCAAAAGCTTTAAATTCTCAAAAGCTTTATTCGCGATAGTACCAAAACATAAGAGTGGTTAACAAATTGAAATATTAACCGGAATGTTAATTGAAAAACCGGCGGCAGTCTTCTAAAACTAAGGGCGCAAAAAGAAAAATAGCCGTGCAAATCGTCACGAACTTTAAAATTGATGAAAATTTCGTTGAAGCATAAATTGAAGTACTGATTTTCAAATGCACATGATATAAATGAAACATAGGAAGGCTTTCATTGCATATCAAAACGGAAATCTTTGTCCACGGAGTCATGCCAGTAGAATCAAGCCTAGTTCTTGCTCAGTTTCCCAATGCCTAATATATTTATCTCTTTACAAAATTACATTTGCCGTATCCAATTAGTACAAACATTATGAAATATCGCAAATAAAAAATGACTCACCCCGACATTCACTTTTAATTTTCATAATCTGCGTTTCCAAGTCTCTTTCTTTTACAGGAGATACACACACAATTTCAAGAATATTTACAACAATAAAAATAAAATTGAACTTAACATAATCACAGGGAACTGTTAAACGCACTCCGTATCAAGACAAATTCAAATAAAAAAATCTATGTGGCAAACTTACTACGTTGCCAGGTGTAATACGTGTAATGTAAAATTGGTTGACTTAACATCCTCACTAGAACTAGTATAGGTGAAGGATCTAATAACAATATGAGTAATGTATCCAAAGGTTTTCTATAGTAGGGTAGAGACTCAATCTACTTACCGGATAATGGACCAACACGGATACAATATAGGGTGGCATGTTTGGCCCGATGGCCGAGTGGTTTGGATCGCAGGACATAACCCTAGCAGTCCACGCGCTGTAACGGTTGAGGGTTCGTTTCCCGCCTTCGCCTTGGGTGTATTTCCTTTCCCAGTATCAAAATTACAAATTATGTAGCATTTTTGCCACTCTATTCGGGCTCCGTAGTGAGCCATGGCTGCCGATGGCAGGTCAGTACGAGTCGTTCCTCTACTCTGCTAGAGAACTCGTTGTTATGTATCACAAACCAAGCATTTTTGAAAGGGACCTAACGAATTTAAGTTGTTTCGATTAAAAAAAAAACTTGTTGATGACCCAGAAAATTATCAATCTTAAAAAATAAATGCATCTTAAATTATGAATTGATGGCTCTTTTTTTTTGTTTCCGATGTCGATCTCGTCACTAAGGGCCTTTTCACACGGAGCACCTTGATCACGGAACTTCCATAGGAATAACATGGAGAACCGCTGTAGAGGAATTTTCATTGAATTTTTTCGTGGAGACATGAAAATCGGTAAACCGGTTTTGCGGAGAGATATAGGTAGCCAATCAGCATCAAGTATAACTCTGACGTCCTGTTGGCAAAATCGAGTTTGCCAAATGGAGAAAAATCTACTTTATGCTCGCCAATGTTGATTTTTGTAGTTAGTACTCCTTGTTAAATCGGCTTGTGGGGAGCCTTGTGGTTAAGACCTCAATCTCGTTATCGTAAGGTCTCGCGATCGAGTCTCGGTACCACTGAAGACCCACCGAATATGCGGAGTACGTGCTCGTTAAATGTGTTGGGACCGAAAGTCCTGTGAGTGGTCATTGCACATTTTCCCACGGGTACAGGTCCCCAGAGACTATTTTCCTCTTCTTCAGGGACTTGTCTAAATTGTGGAAATGGCGCGCGATAGATGGCAGCATCTGTCACGTATGTGTGCGTGGGTGTGTTGTTTCTGTCTTATACGATGAAGGATTATAGCGGGTCTCTGACCAAGCACACAAGCCTGAAAATATATGTATACCAACCAACCAATTCCTACACGTGATAGAAATTTGTAAAAATATTGAAAAATTGAAAAAATGTGCCAAGACTAGCGATAAGTATCATTCACAACAACCCTTCCAGGAACGTGTGACGTCAGAATCTTTGCAGGTGGACAACCCTGTCCGAGCAGTTCCGTGCACAAGGGATACCGTGTGAAAAGGCCTTAATCATGATTCAAATTTTCGATTCACATTTGGCTGTGTTAAGCCCATGGAGGCTGAAAATAGATAGCTTGAAAACGCACAACCTAACATGTTTTGGATGCGTAGGAAAAAAGCTCAAGAGTTGTTTTCGTTACCTGAACATCTTGTAACAAAACCAAAAAGTAATCTATATTGTGTTTTTTTTTTCTCTTTAGAATGAGACTAACTCTAACAATATCTATCTTGCTCACGATTTTCAGAAGATAAATACGTCTTTTTGATATTTAAGGTTTTGAGTAAACAAACTATATAATAAAAATATTCCTTTTGCATTTATTCATTTGACTTTGAAATAACGAACCTTCAATCGTATTACAATAGGCGCGTTTACATGAGCCATCGAATCAATGCATGGATTCGATGGCTCATTGCTGAGTTTGTGCTTCAAACCATGGCCACAGTTTGAAGCACAAATCAGCGATTTTCCCCTCTTGGGGATTTTCTCCCAGACAGAACCGGAATTACAGGGTTCATTGGGGGATTTTGCAAACCTTCCAATGAAGGAGGGTTTGATGTTTCATACCATGGATTCGGCCACAGACTATAATTTGGGTTAGAAATTCGACTCGACCCCTTTTTCCCCTATCCCCTACTCGACCTCTTTTTCCTCCTGGGGAATTTGGCATTCCATGGATTCGATGGCTCATACAAAAGCTCCTTACGACGTCTTTCTAAAATAATTTAAATCACAAAAATGCTTCTGTAGACTAAGGGGGAGTAGACAACAGTTCATTTCGTTTATTAATTACTCGTATGCTTAATGCAGTATTTTAATAAAGACAAATATAAGATAACTAAAATTTTAAATTTTGCTTGATTAAAATTATTGTTATAAACTTATAGAGAGCTGGCAATTTTTTCATTGCAAAGTAAAGTTAATTAATTATAACTAAAATTAAAATTTTCCAAATCTCAATTGTCTCAAAATTGCTTCAACTGAGCTTTGTCTAAAATTTATTATTTACTAGCAGTATGGTCCTGCCTTACTGGGAACCCGTTAACTTCGCATTGCTTCCTTTTAGAGGCATGCTTACTTGTGAAAATACACTCAAAATCAAAACAAAATTTAATTCGTGTTGGCGCATGCGAACTTAAAAAAGCAAACACTAATAGAGGATGAAGCAGCCTTAGGGTGAGCGCATATCTCAACCAAACTCAATCAATCAAACTAATAGAGGATGGCGGCAAGCCCCCGTTTCGGCCCGGTCCGTGTATTTTCAAGCCCTGTTATGGTCCCGCAATCCCACGTGGATGACGTTTTTTTAAAACTAATTATATTAATTAAAAATCACAATCAAATATGAAAAAACTAAGCCTCAGGTGCACACGTAGGTATTAAAAGGAATCTATATTAAAAGTTTCGAATTTTTTAGAGCAGTCTAAGTAGGTTTTTTGTGATCCACAGACATACACACAGACAGACACACAGACTCTTTCTTTTATTATTATAGATGATATATATTTTACATGTGTAAACACAAAAAAGTACAAAAGGCCGACGAATTTAATTGCTCACATTTTCTAATAAATTTTCATCCAAGAAGACCAATGTTCAATTAACATCTATTTGAATAAGTCAAATTGTAAAATTATTACAACAATAAAAAAAATTTCATCCCAAAAGGTGTACATTTTCTATTTCTAAGGCAGTACATTCTTTAATTTTTTTTATTCTTTAACAATCCAAGCAATGGACTTTTTTTTATTGGATTTTCTTTTTCCGTTGTTCGATAAAAGTGTCAACTCATCGATTTATGAATAAATGATTGTTCTAGTTTCACAGGTTAATATGCTTGAGGGAAGTTTCCAACGCGCACAAAGTTAGATAAATGTTTTCAATTGTTGAGGTTGACATATTTTGGTGAAATGCAAGTGAAGAAGTTATAAAAAGCCGGACACAACCACAATTATTTAGGAAGAAATTACCTGAGGTTTAATTAGATAACTAGGAATTACACCTTTTTTTAAAAAATATCTTTTAGTTATCAAACGTTACGTGTTTCCTTCAATTTTTTCTCCACAAACATCACTCTCAGAGAAATTTATTTATTAACCCAAATTATGTGATTGACCGAAATATTTTTAGAATCAATGCCGCTGAGGTAATTACGTCTATTAAAGATTTTTAAGGCGACTTTGTTTTTTGGTAAGCTCCAAATTAGGAGGTTAGCTCCGAATATTTTAGTGTTTCATAATTTTTTAAGATTCGAATGTTCAATCGCTACAATTATAATCAAGTCTAAAACTTGTTAAAGCTACTTCATGTAAATCGAAGAAGACAATTTTAATAAGTCGAAATTAAAGCAATTGAGGTTCATATGTTTTTTTTTATTTTCCATAGGTAAATCAAGTAAATTTTTATGAATTTTTCTAAATAAATTGCTAACTAAATATGCGTTTCCATAAAAATATAATCATATCAAAAAATTTTTAGAAACTGCTTTTTTGCAATGTATGGATATGATTCTTGTCATGCCAAAGGATATTTCCATCTTACAAGGGGTCGGAATATTTATAACAAAGAACTTGAACTACTTGATACATTGGAGAGTATGATCAAAAATAGTATTTAAAAAAATTACACTTATTGCAAGAGCAGGGGGAAAAAAATGTTAAATAAAACTGCTTGTGCAACATAATTTGGTGACCTCTGGTTTTATTAAAGGTAATTCAGGATATATACTCATGAATCTTGAAACGAAAAATTGCCAGCTACTGTTTATTTGTCCCAATTTTTTAATTATAGGTTCTTTTTATTATTTATAATTGAGTCTTAATCAAGCTTGGTCTCTTTTATTCAGCTTTTTCCAAAGTATCTTATGACTATCAAACTTTGAATAACAACAGCTGTAGTTTCAGTAGAAAAAATATATGGAGAGCTGAAAAAATCCGGCTCTTGATAAATGAATCACCCCTAACTTGTAATTATCATTATTTTCTTTTATTTAAGTGAACCAATTTTTGAAATTTAAGGCTTTGTTTGAGAGCAAAAACAAGAGAATCGTAATAAAAAATGCAAAATGCGAAACCTCTGTCTGATGTAACATGAAATTAAGGTTAGTTCTGTGTTATTTTATTAGCAGTATTTTTTTCTAACATAAATTACTTATTTTTTTTAAAGGTTGTCTCTCCGCGTCTTTTTTCAAATTACTTATTAAGGTACATAATTTTTTATTCGCAGCACGGAAAAGCGCATTGCTTTTAGCAGTATACAAATTTTTTAAAACACTAAAATAACGAAAAGGTACTGCTATAAAAAATGTACTACTATATTAAAGTATACTACCATATAAAAATATTATTTTTCTCGGGCTATATGATACATAAACAAACGCAAAATCATTTTCTATCATATTTCAGCCTTCCGGAAACGAAAAATACTTCACAAATGACTAAAACACGTGGGGGTGAATTCAATTTCCTAAAAATGTTCCCATGAATATTCAGAGAGGCTTCAAGCTGTGGTAACCCCGCAGCCGTTAAATCGACTCACACCGTCCCGTTATAAAGTATATTAATATGGCGTATACCTGAATACAATAAGGGTAGATGTTACTTATTTGAGAATATAACTTTGGGCTTGATTCTACTAAGGAATCGTTTTTTGAATAAAAAAATCTCTACCAAATGTTGAATTTGAATTCAATTCCAGTCTTGATATAACTAACAACGTACAAAATGGAAAATATGGGAAAGTTAGCGTAATTTATGAGTTCAATCTTGCAATTTTTTGTCCTGTATTGGATAATTTTCGACTGTGATTCCTCCCCTTGGGGGATGGTTTCAATTTTAATACCACTATTAGATCTAATATAATCATAGTATTTCATTTCGAGTGAATATTTTTTCAAAATATTAGATATTTTGAAGAACTCGCATAAACTCATTTTGCTATACTTTTTCATTGACCCATTTTTAAGAATATATAGCAATTAAAATTATATAGAAATTTGTATCGGTCAATCAAAAAATTTAAAATGTTTAAATTCACCTTCATTCCATTGACAGGAATTAAAATATACACTTAATTATTAATTATATTTTACTCGAATTTGCATATTTAATGTAATAAAAAATACTGCTAAGTATGCAATATATTTAAACAATAAAATTACATTTACAAGTCGACGGTTTGCTTGTTCTTGGATTTTCCAGAAAATTCTATGACATTGAAGGACCTTTACCATACAAAAAATCTTATTTAAATAATTTCTGCACTCTAAAAAGTATACGTGAAAAAACAAATATTTCTGTTAATTTTCCACAGAAACTTTTTGTTTGCAGATCTTCTAAACTCTTGAAATGTTTTTAAAATCATTTCTTTCAAAATAAACCTAATTCTATTTTTTTAATAATTTATTTAAAGCAAAT
Organism: Hylyphantes graminicola; assembly: GCA_023701765.1. Lineage (NCBI taxonomy): Eukaryota > Metazoa > Arthropoda > Arachnida > Araneae > Linyphiidae > Hylyphantes > Hylyphantes graminicola. The sequence goes on from CM043119.1 coordinate 30,458,234, forward strand.
TGAATCTTAAAATGCATGCACTGAAAACTCTCATACATATATTTGCCCATTTCCTGGCCGTTCGAAAGGTAAAACCAATGTTCAGAAAAAGTCTACCGGATAATGTAGTGGGATTGACCTTATAAATCCGCCCTTTTCTGACGATAACAGAAGGAAGTTTGGTGGGGAAGGGTGGCAGCAGTGCCCCCAGGAAGAATATTCGAGCCATCAGCGTACACAGTTCTCCCATTTTCGTTTCCTACGGGGATAATAAAATACGGATTGGGACCAGTCCAACATTGCACATTGGTATGAGCGTGTTTTGTAAAAGATAAATCATCTAAAAACTCTCCCTTCGTTTTATAATAAATATCTGTATACACATGTAATTTAAAATTTTGTTTTGGCTCTTAAATATTTTTTTTTTACTTTTAAAGTAAACAACCATATGTTTAAAATAATATAATTTTAAGGGTTTTTTTTTTTTAAACTATGTGGTTATGTTGAATAATACATCAAGCAAACAAACCGGAATATATATGCACCAACCAATTCATTATACATTGGAAACCAAGGATAAGTGGTCGTTTTGTGGGATATGATTTTTGTTACGTGGCAATAAAACTATCGCAACTTTGATTTCTTCAAAATTAAAATAAAACTGTAACTAATATGTCAAGTTATTTATATTTTTTATTGGTTAAAGTGCAATCATACATTGCAATATTTTGATAAATCTCTTTCCCCTTAATTAATAACTTAAACTGTCCCATTGATATCATTGGAAACCAACGGTAATTGATACCCAATAAAGTAACTTTCGTTTTATCTAACCAATAAATAGTTCGTTATTTCAGGTTAGTTTGAATGTCGTCATATAAGAGCTACACGAAGGCTATTTGCGACGCGTTGTAACTCAGAACCAAAGTAAAATGAATGCTTTGGGTTGTATTTTTTAAGAACGTAGTAATATTTTGATGAATTTTTTAAAACGATGTAATTTTTTTTCACGTTAATTAATTGAATATTGTAATAATTTGTAGGAAAATGTCTCATTATGAATTACAGAAGCTTGATAATTATGATACATCATCCGGTACGTAGTAAAACTTATTTTAATTTATAATTTTTATAATACATTTTATTTAGTTAATTATTTGTATCGAATACTTCCAGGCTATTTAGGTTCTTAACAAATATCGTAAAATTTTTAAAACTTCATTTCGTACACTAAACTAAGCAAAATTAGAAAGTTCAATCACTTCCAACTCAATTTTTTTACAACTATTTTCAAATGGTAAAACGACTTTATAGAGAGACTGGTGCAACAATGAATGTACGAAGTAATATAAATATTAAGGTATTTAGACTGGAGGTAACTTTTATTGACAACCATACACAATTGCTCTCGTCTCTATTTGCCACGTTACAAAGCTAAAAATCATCCAGGAGTTGTTTTTAAAAGTTGTGTGCCATTTTGTGTTTTTGAGGTAATTGTGAAGTATATTTAATCTAACTTATCACAAATTGAGAGAAACTTGTTTCATGGGATTAAAAAATTAACTAATGAGTAATGGGGAAGGGATTGTTGGATTACAACTAATCGAATTTTAACTTTTATTTAACATATTTATTCAAATCCAGTTTTAGTGAACAGTAAGGGTAACTAGGAAACATGCAGATGAGGCCAATATAAAACATAACGCTGTGTACGATGTCTCCCTTAACAATTGCGTTGGGTGCCTATTCAGGTGTCGGCTCGTCACTTGACTGTGATTCTAAAATACGACGCCCTCGTGTCATCCATGCATACATGGTACAGCTGTGGAAATAAAAAAGTACCCACTTGAGGTTATTTCATCCGTTAGTCACCCTATAGAATCGGACCTTTTTGAGATTGTGTGCCATTAACATTCTGAGTTAATTGCACGATACAAAATTTGCATAAGGGGCCGTCTTCATATTAAAAATATTACGATCTTTGAAATTTCCAATAGCAACACCCAATTTTAATAACTTAGAAATGTTAAGCACTCTTGAAAACCCTTAAATCTAAGTTTTTGTTACATTTGGATGAATATTTGACGAGTTATTCAATCGAATCACTTGTGGACCTTTTGGGGACCAACTCTAAAATGACAAGCAAGCATGCATGAAAAGCCGTCTTTATTTATCAATTACACACGTAATCTTATACACAGTCCCCTAAAGGGTAATTATAAAGTATTTTGTGATTTACTCAGCAAATTATGAATAAACATTTTTAAAAATTGGGATTTCGCTTAAACTTCTTGTCTTAAATTTATTTCTTAAAAAATATTAAGGGGTTTCCATTCATATATTTTTTAAAATCAATGTGATAATTATTTAAAAATATAATTTTTTTTTAAATACCCCAATATTGAATGCATTTTGTTTGGGTTATTATAATTTCTTTTCAGTAAAAAATTCGTTTCATTATCTTAATTATTTATAGATCGGGATAGTTTTTTATGTGCAACTCATTTAACATTATGGGACCTAAACTTTGCACGTCTCTAACTCCTCTAATAATGTTTAAAAACTAACAAAATTTGGCATTTCGTATTAACATAGGTCAGAGATTTGAAATATGGATTCAAAAAGGGGTGTTGCTATTGGAAATTTTAAAGTTTGGGACATTTTTAATATGAAGATGGCCCCTTATGCAAATTTTGTGTCATGCAATTAACTCAGAATGTTAATTGTTCACAATGTCAAAAGGGTCCGATTCTTTAGGATGAATAACGGAGGAAATAACCTCAAGTGGGTACTTTTTTATTTCCACAGCTGTACAGCTGTGGAAATAAAAAAGTACCCACTTGAGGTTATTTCATCCGTTAGTCACCCTATAGAATCGGACCTTTTTGAGATTGTGTACAATTAACATTCTGATTTAATTGCACGATACAAAATTTGCATAAGGGGCCGTCTTCATATTAAAAATATAACGAACTTTGAAATTTTCAATGGCAACACCCAATTTTAATAACTTAGAAATGTTAAGCACTCTTGAAAACCCTTAAATCTAAGTTTTTGTTACATTTGGATGAATATTTGACGAGTTATTTAATCGAATCACTTGTGGACCTTTTGGGGACCATCTCTAAAATGACAAGCAAGCATCCATGCAAGGTCGTCTTTATTTATCAATCACACGTAATCTTATACACAGTCCCCTAAAGGGTAATTAAAAAGTATTTTGTGATTTACTCAGCAAATTATGAATAAAATTTTTAAAAAATTGGGATTTCGCTTAAACTTCCTGTCTTAAATTTATTTCTTTAAAAATATTAAGGGGTTTCTATTCATTTTTTTTAAAAAAATTAATATAATAATTATTTAAAAATATAAAAATTGTTTTAAATACCCCAATAATGAATGCATTTTGTTTGGGTTATTATAATTTCTTTTCAGTAAAAAAATCGTTTCATTATCTTAATTATTTATAGATTGGGATAGTTTTTTATGGGAAACTCATTTAACATTATGGGACCTAAACTTTGCACGTCTCTAACTCCCCTAATAATGCTTAAAAACTAACAAAATTTGGCATTTCGTATTAACATAGGTCATAGATTTGAAATATGGACTCAAAAAGGGGTGTTACTATTGGAAATTTTAAAGTTAGTAACATTTTTAATATGAAGATGGCCCCTTATGCAAATTTTGTTTCATGCAATTAACTCAGAATGTTAATTGTTCAAAATGTCAAAAAGGTCCGATTCTATAGGATGACTAACTGCCAAAATAACCTCAAGTGGGTACTTTTTTATTTCCACAGCTGTACATATGTGTGCATGCTGTACTAACTCTACTCGTTTATATATTTCAGTTGAAGCTGAAACACATTGACTCGAAGTCATAGGCTCTTGTTAAAGTGCGGAACGGCTTATAAAATTAAGTTTACACAAAAAAATATAAAATAATATAAAAGTTATAAGACAATAAGGGATAAATGAAAAGCATGCAATGCTTAAAGTTCAATATCCCAATAACATTTTGTGCTTACACCAGTGATTAATTGTAAGATTCTTCTACCCTAACTTTTCAAAAATAATTTTTTTATCATTTATTAAGTGTTTACATTTTTGAACTTTTTACTAACTGCATATTTCTAAATTTACAAGGATTGGTTGGTTGGTTTGTAGACAGATATATTTTCAGGCTTGTGTTCTTGCTCGCAAGGACCCGCTTATAAACCATCGTCAAGTAGGACAACACAAGACACACACAAACACATATGACAGATGTTCCCATCTGTCGCCACCTCCGCAATTTAGACATGTCCCTGAAGGGGAGGGAAATTTTCTCCAGGGACCTGTACCCATGGGAAACTGCGCAATGACCGCCCACGGGACTTTCGGACCCAACAGATTTTACGAGCACGTACTCCGCATATACTCGACAAACACAAACATCTATGCCTGAACGGGATTCGAACCCGGACCCAGAAGCAATTTACAAGGAATATTTAAAGCAATCCCGGTTAAAATAGTTATGCTTATTTTTTTAACGCCAATAGCCCTCGTGTATCTCTAGTGCGACGATAATTCAAACCTAACCTAACCTAACTATGCTTATTTTTACTAAAGAACAAACTTGGTTTTTCACATTTGAAGCCAGTCTTCTATTTTTTCGGCTTTTTAAATTTTGGTAAGGTATAGTATTCAAATACTGATTAAATTTATAAGAGTGGTTAGATTTTATAAAAATATTTTAATAATCATAAATAGGGGTTCTATGTATTATTCTAAAGACCGATCATGCGTAATTTACCACAAGCTATCTTGTAATTAATAAAAAAATCCTAATTTGATAACAAAAGTTTTTGAAAGGTTTAGGAAGAAAGTGTAAATATTTTTTTAGTTAATTAAAAAATGAGAATTAAAAATATGGAAATTTGGGTAGTTTATTCATTCATTGGGCACGCGCTGTGTTTTATAATTTTATTTTAGTTTCAATTTAACAACCACATTTTAAAATTATTCAAATATTTGCTTTTAATTATTTTTAAACACAGAACATGCTTATTTTAAGCATGCTTTGCTTAGAGTATTAATGTTTGAAAAAGAAAAATTTACAAAAAGAAAACTATTCAATTTAAATTGGAATATCTTGAACAACCCTATTTAATATCAAGTATTATTTTAGAAATTCAGGTCTTATAGTGAAGCTATGCATTTTCACGAACTAGATGACACGACATTTCAGGACATGCTTAGAGCATAAATATTTGAAACTGAAAAATTTAGAAAAGGAAACTATTGAATTTAAATTAGAATATCATGAACAACCCTAATAAATATCAAGTATTATTTTGGAAATTTATTTTTTTATAGTGAAGTTCTGCATTTTCACGGAATAAGCGTAAGTTTGAAAGGAAAATTTTATGCATTATTCCATACAAAACTTCTCACTGCTAAATCAGCTAAAAATGTTTGGAAAAACTTATGCGGTAGAAAATATGAGAGATATTTGGGAGTGTTGCCAGATGTTGTGCACATATATCGAGATTTTGAATTTGTTGAAGTTTTTTTTTTAAACGTTTGATGCTCCAAATATTACCTTCTAAAGTTCACGCTAAAAATAACAAGTACAAGAATTTGTGTATCATTTCAAACCTAAAGCCACTTGTATTCATACTATTTATTGTTTTAAAGAGAAAAATTCCTTGAGTTTAAAACTTAAAAATTCATTTCGACTACTACCACACACGCTGAGATCAAACGAAGCACGTACAAAAATGACAAAAATGAATGTAATCATTTTTGGTTCATATAGAATTTTTTAATAAAATATCTGATAATACTGCATCCATATATATTATATATGTTTCTTATTTTATTCTACTCTTTAAAAGATTATGCTATTGGTTTTATCTAAGTATCAAATACATTATTGCCAAACAAATTTCAAAAAGAAATTACTTATTATCACCAACAATTTAGAATGTTTTACAAACTAAACAATTACTTCTGCGAAAATCGATATAAGCTAATATTATAAAAGAAAATATTCAAAATGTGTTGTTACATTTCATACTTAGTTAAGGGGGAAGTTATATTGTCGTGATATAGATAATTTGTGAAAAACATTTAAGAGAAATATATGCTCTTTGAAGAATTTCCATGTTTAATTCATGAGCAAACCATTATATTTAAGAAAATGTCGGAACGCAACAGTAGAGAATCACTTACCATAAAATCAACTTTTCTCACTCTCTAACCAAATTAGCAGAATATTTAATCCTGAGTTTTCATATTAATTAAACCTTAAAAGCGTGACTTATCTTTTATACCCTATAATTACCAATATTTCCATATAAATTATGCATTACTCTTTTTCAATTTCAACGGCATCCTGATTATTTAAAAAAACTTACTTCATAATGACTATGCAATAAAAAATATACTTCTCTCATGAAAATTCATAGCCTGAACGAATTGAATGAGCTTTCACTGTAAAATCACGGCTTTCTTGTGACGTTTTTTACGTATAAAAAGTGTCGTCTTGATTGATGTTCCCTATTGCGATTTCCGGGGGGCGTGACTTTTATATACGTCATCGTGGTCAGATATTTCAGTCATTGGATGATTGATTGAAATCGTCAGAATAAGAAATACGGTGGGACTTATTTACTTGTTCGTTATTGGCTGCTTTTTTGCGATTGAAAGTGATGGGCATTATTAACTTATTTTCAAAGTGCTTTATGATTATTCTTTAATGAAACTTAAAACACAAATTATAAAGATACTGGTTTTGAAATAAATGATTAATTTTTTGTACCATAATATGTATGTACTTTTGTTTGGACATATGAATAAAAATTATTTACTCCTTTCACATGTTGCCTTGCTTCAGCAATAAATGATTTGCATTAACAAATATTTTTTTTATATTATCATGAAGGATATTCGATTTTTTTATTACCAAGAAGAAAACGTTTCAGAGGTTAAAAGTCTTATACATTCCAATATTTTGCTTGTATATCATCAATTTGTTATCATCTAGGTAATGTTTATAATAAAAATATTTAAAGTATTATTATCGCATTTTCGGTCTGTCTTCCTTTCCATTTTCCAAAACAAAAATGTTGACTGAGGGCAATGCTGAATCCCGAACTATTTTGGTGGATTTCAATGGATTTTTTGTATCTCAATTAACGGTTAATTTGCTATAGAAATAAAAAAAAAGTTATATAATGTACCAAAAAATAATGACGCTAAATAACTATTATAAATAAAAAAGTGTAATAAAACAATGTGGATAAGAGGCTGAGAATTTTGAAGTTAGGAATGTTTAAAAGTGATATTTGAACTGAAGATTCTGATATGTGTTTTTTAAAGCAAATACGGTAACACTAAATATGCGTGCTTGCTTAACATTATTTATTTATTTATTTGTCTCATTGGTTTAGTACAAGAAAATGGGGAAATATCATGGAAATTTAACTGAGTTTCCATGATTGATTAAATTAATTTACTTATTCCCAGAAATATCTATATTTTAAAGTTAAGCTAAATTAACTATTTTGCATTTTCTCCCTTTTAAATAATAAAATATAACTTAATGATATTTTACACAAATAAAAATATCAATTATCTTATGGAAATAAGTATGCAAATATTATGTTTGCGTGTTATTCCGTCTTAAAAAAGCGGTCTTAGGTAGAACTCTAACTTCTAACAATTTAAATATATAACTTTTATTTCAAAATTAAGTCTTTGTCAAAAACGCAACAGTCGAAAACAAAAATGTTGGACTTCAAAAATTTAGGTATATGTAGGCTGTAGGTTTTTCTGCTGTCTATTTCTAACTTCCATGTAGAGCTTAACACAGCACTTTACTCCTCTTAATTTAAAACTCTAGTCAAATGACGAGGAGGACACTCAAGCATGCATCCAAAACAACATTCGAGCGACATCGCAAGCTACGCGGCATGGTGGAAGGACTTTCTACTCAAAAGAATTACAAAAATTACGGGAAAAAAGATTATTATTAGTTAAAAAATAAATATACAGATGACTGAATTCGAGAATTACAATTGTGTATAAACAAGCAGTGTGACTTTTTCAGTTTTATATCACTTTATTAAGCTAGTAAAAGGGTTTTGTACATTTTTAGTTCTGAGAAGCAGAACGCAAAACTTCTGAAAAATGTGTCTTTAAAGTGAAGTAATTTTTTCTTTTCATTCGATGCTTCTATCTCTTCGATTATCCTTATTTTATTTTTATTCTCGTGAACTCGAAACAGCTTTTATCTTATCAGAGCGCATTCTTTAAAAGAAAGAGGACGTTTTGGGGTGACTGAGATATCTTTTCTTAGGTTATGTGTCAGATGTTGTCGGTGGCAATTTGTTCTTTTTAAAGTTTTCCCAAGTGCTTGATCAGCAACATTTTTCGAGCCTTACAGTATTAAATGGAATTCAAAATAAACTTTGTGACACAGTACTGCAGTACTAATTATGTTACACAGTACTACTTTTGTTACGCAGTACTACAGTACAGCTGGGGAAAAAAAAAACGAATCACCCCTCGTTTCTCGGCTGGTATTGATCAAGGAATTTTGTGTAAGGTGTCAATTTTCAGGAAATAGCGTGAGGAGTTGGGAACTGGCAACAAAAATTGTTATAGGGGTCTTCTACATATTAAAATGAGTACCAACTTTGAAAATTCCAATGGCAACTACCAATTTTTTTTACACAAAAATGTTCAGCACCCTCAAAATACCCCATGTATAAAAAAAATTATTTATTTTGCATTATTTGCTGAAATATTAAAGCCTTAATTTTGAACTCGGTTAGGGGCAAATCTCCTAACTGAAAAAAGGTAATATTTTGGTTGTGTCTTTTCAAAACGACAAGCTAAAAAAGGGTTAGCATAATCTCGCCAACGGATGCTAGAATTTAACTTTCTTCAGTAATATTGGGATTTTTCGAATGTTTTTTTTTAAATTTTGGATTTTAAAATTCAGAAGTAAAATAAAGACTAGAAGATGAAAAGTTTTAATTTTAAATTAAGTCGCATACACGGTTATTTATAACGAACAGATTTTCAAATGCTATTAGTTACAATCAGATTGAAAAACATGATTATTACACTTATACTTTAAACTTTTTATGCAAATTTTTGTTTCATTCGCAAACATTGTTGCAGAAATTTTGTTTCTAATTCGTCGCACTCTATCGGTAATATCGGCCCAGTGGCTTGGTGGTAGTGCTTATTTCGCATTGTCACGCCACAGGTCCGGGGATCGGATATCGGATTGGGCGAGGTTGACCCATCCTTTCATCCCTTAAGTGGGTCGATAAATTGGGGACCAAGCATGCTTGGGGAACTAAATCCTGGGGGTTCCGCGTGAGGTTTTCCACATTACCGGGACATATGCCTTGCAACCCAGAGACCTTGTATCACGGAAGCTTAAATGGGCACGGCAGGCCCTGGCCCACTAATGGACTGTTGCGCCGAGGAGTTCTAGTTTTTATCGGTAAACCACGTATTGCAAATTGAGGGTTACGACCGTAACACGATATTTAAGGAAAGCAAAATAAAAATATTCAGAATGATTTGGTAAAGATTTTTAACCAACGCAGTTGGCACTGATCACTAAAAAAAATTAATATGGTAACAATCAAATGTATTTAAAACCGAATTCCAGTAATATTCTAGGGTATTTAGTTTTTAATATTAAACACACTTTTTGAAATTGTATTGGAAATAACATACATTTAAAAATATAGTAACCGATACCATTTAATGTTAATTATACAAAAAAACAAATACACTGTATGCACTTGAAATAAGAAAAGATTTTTAGACATTTGACAGAAATTGATAATTTGAATAAACATTTACCAACAAACGCTTTTTAATCACCAAACGATAATGCAATTTAGGATCAAATTTGCCGAGTAATTTTTACACGGTCCCTTAAATTCGTCTTTTTCAGTTTTTTTACAATAACTCGGCAAATAATTGTTATTGAATTAAAAAATTTGGGATTTTGGTTCTACTTGATCTGCTTTATCGATTTATGCGAAAAAAATTTGGGGTTGCTATTCATGTTTTATTTTTTCTTATTTAAATTTAAATAAAAAATTATTAAAAATAAAAAATTGATGAAAAAACATGTGTAATTTGTTTTTGGAAAATTAAGAAGTATATAATGAAAAAAAAATCTTTGTTAAATTCATTTTATTTGTAGAGGTATGAAGAAAAGTTTGTGAAACTTTTTTAACATTATGGGCGTTCAACTTTGAATACTTATATCTCAGCAAATAATGCAGAATAAATAATTCTTTTTTATATATGGGGTATTTTGAAGATGCTGAACATTTCTATGTAAAAAAAATTGGGTGTTGCCATTGGAATTTTCAAAGTTGGTACTCATTTTAATATGTAGACGACCCTTATTACAATTTTCGTTGCCAGTTCTCAATTCCTCACGCTATTTCCTGAAAATTGACACCTTACACAAAATTCCTTGATCAATACCAGCCGAGAAACGAGGGGTGATTCGTTTTTTTTTTCCCCAGCTGTACTACTTTTGTTACACAGTACTACAGTACTATTTTTGTTACACAGTACTACAGTACTACTTTTGTTACACAGTACTACTTTTTGAAAGCTTATAAAATGTTATTAATACGACCATCATTATAGTTATCATTTATGATCAAAAAGTTAAGAAATGGAGATTCATTCAAACTTATTTATTATCAATAATGTTGATAGTCTTTTTTCTTAAGCTTGTTTGCACACAATTAGAAATATTTCAAATTAAAATATAAAATTGATGTATTTATCTTGAGTTATTTTGTAGTTCTGTATGAATAAAATGGAATTTAAATGTAGCAGTTATTAATTCTAACCAAACAATATGCTGTGAAAACACATAATACATTTTCGTTTGCATTTACAATAAACGTTAATGTACCCCTCTCAAAAAATATTTATGTAATTGCTTACGATTATATTTCATGAATATCTCAAAGTCGAGTTTCCCAAATGTATGTATATTCAAATGTATGTATATTTTCGACGATAAGCGGTCGGTATTGCAAGAATTTGAAAATATTCAATTTAATAAACACAAATATAATCTTTGTTTTGCCAATTTAAAACAGTGTTGATCCAAAAAAGCCTCAATTATCAGATGCGTCACTTTTCTGCAGACAGTACAATATAATCCAAGTCCTGTTTTCATCGCTCTCGCAGTCACATAAGCGTAGGTATCACGTGAATTTGAAATATGTAAAAAAAAATATGAGAATTGAAATGCATTAGAAGGAGGTTATTCTCCTATATGTTAGTAATGACAAATCATACGTGTTTAGTTCTGCTTGAAACATGTAAAAGCGTAAGAGAATCAAATATACTCTAACTTTCGCACATTAATTTTTTTATACTCAAAAATCCAATTAATTTTGAGTTAAATTACTTTTTGGTGCAGTGTAAGATGTAATTCCCTAATTATTGTCATGTTTTCGTCCCTCTCAGTGTCACATTTGTGTTCATATTGCAAAATTTCAAGCACGTAAAAAAGATGCACAGCAGAAAACAAAATGCAGCGATTTATTTTGCATTGTTAAAAAAAAATACCCAAAAGGTTCTTATTACCAGCTAAATCACTTTTCCGCATACAGTGCATTATAATCCATCAATTACAGTCCTGTTTTCATAGCTCTCGATGTCACATAAGTGTCGGTATCACATACATTTGAAATATGGTAAAAATTACGAGCATTGAAATGCATGAGAAGGAGGTAATTCTTCGATAAGTAATGTTAAATGATAAGTAAATTCAAAACCGCGTGTTAAGCTGAGCACCTGAAATTTGACTCTTAAATACGCATATTTAAATCAATTTTATTAAAAAAATTATTAATCTTTTTTAGTTAAATCACTTTTGGGCGTAGTGTAAGATGCCTTTGCCTAATTATTGTCATGGTTTTGTCATGTCACATAAGTGTTTTTATCTCATAAATGTAGGTAAAAATGTGTACTAAATTTCTTATTAGCAGCTAAGTCACTTTTCCACACACAGTTTTTATAATCCATCAATTACAGTCCTGTTTTCATAGCTCTCGATGTCACATAAGTGTCGGTATCACATACATTTGAAATATGGTAAAAATTACGAGCCTTGAAATGCATGAGAAGGAGGTAATTCTCCGAAATGGTAAGTAATGACAAAACTGCGTATGTAGCCAAACACCTGAAATATGCTAGAATCAAATAAACTTTTAATTTTGCATATTTGACACAATTTTAACTCAAAAATCCTTAATTTTTAGTTACATCCCTTTTCGGCGTAGTATCAGATGTATTTCCCTAATTACTGTCATGATTGTGTCTCTCTCAATGTCACATAAGTGTTCTTATCTCACAAATGTAAGTAAAAAATGTGTACTAAATTTATGGATAAATTTTCCCATATTAAAAAAAATACAACTAAAAAAATTTCTTATTACCAGCTAACTCACTTTTCCGCACACAGTTTCTTTTGTAATCCACCAATTACAGTCCTGTTTTCATAGCTCTCGATGTCACATAAGTGTCGGTATCACATACATTTGAAATATGGTAAAAATTACGAGCATTGAAATGCATGAGAAGGAGGTAATTCTCCGAAATGGTAAGCAACAGCAAAAATGCGTGTTTAGCTAAACGTCTGAAATTTGTTAGAATCAAATATACTCTTAATTTTGCATATTTAAAACAATTTTAGTTCAAAAATCCTTAATTTTTAGTTACATCACTTTTCGTCCTAGTTTAAGACGCATTTACTTAATTACTGTCATGGTTTTATCTCTCTCAATGTCACATAAGTGTTCTTATCTCATAAATGTAAGTAAAACGTGTGTACTAAATGTATGGATTCATTTTCCATATTAAAAAAAATATTACTCAAAAAATTCTTATAACCAGCTAAGTCACTTTTCAGCACACAGTTTTTTTTATAATTCACCAATTACAGTCCTGTTTTCGTAAGTCTCGATGTCACATAAGTGTCGGTATCACATACATTTGAAATATGGTAAAAATTACGAGCATTGAAATGCATGAGAAGGAGGTAATTCTCCGAAATGGTAAGTAATGACAAAACCGCGTGTTCAACTATGCGTGCACATTGCAATACCCCGGATATTAGCAAAAGTAATGTCATTACCAAGTAGAATGCACTTATGCACGAAATGGATACGATTGTGAAAGGAATGCGTAATTTAATGTATCGTTTTTGTTCTTAGGACAATGAAAATTTATTTCTTTTGTGATATTTGTGTGTAGAGATAAAATAAACGATCTGTACGGTTGGATTCCGATTGGAAGTATTTTTTTAATGGAATTCATAAATGTGTTAGGTATTATGTGAAGATAATTGAATTTGGAAACTTTAAGGAACTATTTATCAAAAATTATCTTTCTTAGAATTTTGTATGATTTTAAATGCTTTTAGGGATGTTTAAAATCGGTAATGGTGTAATTATACGAACGGTTGAACATTAAAACGGCACTAAAAACAAATAGGAAACTTGAAATAAAACTTTTATCGGGTATTTGTATTCATAAGCAGTTAGTTTGAAAGGTTCACTCACACATTAACAAAATAATTGCAATGAAAAAATTTGACGAGTTGTGTTATTTGTGCAAAAGGGTAAACTAAAGTTCTTTATGAAAATAACGATAAATTTATGTCTTACAAAACTTTGTATGAAATGCTTTTTATTTTTAATTTTTAATTAAAATGGCAGGAGATATTTGTAATGATACATAATTTTAAAAAGTAAAAATATTTTAGTTATTGTATTTTTCGATAAATTAGCAGTGAGAAGAAAATAAAAAAAGAGAAAGTTTCTCATCACAAAAAGTAAACATTTTAGACATAATTTGCAAGATTTTTTCAGGCAAACCAATTGAACTAAGTTTTAGTATATGATATTTATAAATACATTCATATTAAGGCTTTATTTAAGTTATGTTAGTAATGACACGTATGTTAGTAATGACAAATCATAAGTGTTTAGTTCTGCTTGAAACATGTAAAAGCGTAAGAGAATCAAATATACTCTAACTTTCGCACATTAATTTTTTTATACTCAAAAATCCAATTAATTTTGAGTTAAATTACTTTTTGGTGCAGTGTAAGATGTAATTCCCTAATTATTGTCATGTTTTCGTCCCTCTCAGTGTCACATTTGTGTTCATATTGCAAAATTTCAAGCACGTAAAAAAGATGCACAGCAGAAAACAAAATGCAGCGATTTATTTTGCATTGTTAAAAAAAAATACCCAAAAGGTTCTTATTACCAGCTAAATCACTTTTCCGCATACAGTGCATTATAATCCATCAATTACAGTCCTGTTTTCATAGCTCTCGATGTCACATAAGTGTCGGTATCACATACATTTGAAATATGGTAAAAATTACGAGCATTGAAATGCATGAGAAGGAGGTAATTCTTCGATAAGTAATGTTAAATGATAAGTAAATTCAAAACCGCGTGTTAAGCTGAGCACCTGAAATTTGACTCTTAAATACGCATATTTAAATCAATTTTATTAAAAAAATTATTAATCTTTTTTAGTTAAATCACTTTTGGGCGTAGTGTAAGATGCCTTTGCCTAATTATTGTCATGGTTTTGTCATGTCACATAAGTGTTTTTATCTCATAAATGTAGGTAAAAATGTGTACTAAATTTCTTATTAGCAGCTAAGTCACTTTTCCACACACAGTTTTTATAATCCATCAATTACAGTCCTGTTTTCATAGCTCTCGATGTCACATAAGTGTCGGTATCACATACATTTGAAATATGGTAAAAATTACGAGCCTTGAAATGCATGAGAAGGAGGTAATTCTCCGAAATGGTAAGTAATGACAAAACTGCGTATGTAGCCAAACACCTGAAATATGCTAGAATCAAATAAACTTTTAATTTTGCATATTTGACACAATTTTAACTCAAAAATCCTTAATTTTTAGTTACATCCCTTTTCGGCGTAGTATCAGATGTATTTCCCTAATTACTGTCATGATTGTGTCTCTCTCAATGTCACATAAGTGTTCTTATCTCACAAATGTAAGTAAAAAATGTGTACTAAATTTATGGATAAATTTTCCCATATTAAAAAAAATACAACTAAAAAAATTTCTTATTACCAGCTAACTCACTTTTCCGCACACAGTTTCTTTTGTAATCCACCAATTACAGTCCTGTTTTCATAGCTCTCGATGTCACATAAGTGTCGGTATCACATACATTTGAAATATGGTAAAAATTACGAGCATTGAAATGCATGAGAAGGAGGTAATTCTCCGAAATGGTAAGCAACAGCAAAAATGCGTGTTTAGCTAAACGTCTGAAATTTGTTAGAATCAAATATACTCTTAATTTTGCATATTTAAAACAATTTTAGTTCAAAAATCCTTAATTTTTAGTTACATCACTTTTCGTCCTAGTTTAAGACGCATTTACTTAATTACTGTCATGGTTTTATCTCTCTCAATGTCACATAAGTGTTCTTATCTCATAAATGTAAGTAAAACGTGTGTACTAAATGTATGGATTCATTTTCCATATTAAAAAAAATATTACTCAAAAAATTCTTATAACCAGCTAAGTCACTTTTCAGCACACAGTTTTTTTTATAATTCACCAATTACAGTCCTGTTTTCGTAAGTCTCGATGTCACATAAGTGTCGGTATCACATACATTTGAAATATGGTAAAAATTACGAGCATTGAAATGCATGAGAAGGAGGTAATTCTCCGAAATGGTAAGTAATGACAAAACCGCGTGTTCAACTATGCGTGCACATTGCAATACCCCGGATATTAGCAAAAGTAATGTCATTACCAAGTAGAATGCACTTATGCACGAAATGGATACGATTGTGAAAGGAATGCGTAATTTAATGTATCGTTTTTGTTCTTAGGACAATGAAAATGTATTTCTTTTGTGATATTTGTGTGTAGAGATAAAATAAACGATCTGTACGGTTGGATTCCGATTGGAAGTATTTTTTAATGGAATTCATAAATGTGTTAGGTATTATGTGAAGATAATTGAATTTGGAAACTTTAAGGAACTATTTATCAAAAATTATCTTTCTTAGAATTTTGTATGATTTTAAATGCTTTTAGGGATGTTTAAAATCGGTAATGGTGTAATTATACGAACGGTTGAACATTAAAACGGCACTAAAAACAAATAGGAAACTTGAAATAAAACTTTTATCGGGTATTTGTATTCATAAGCAGTTAGTTTGAAAGGTTCACTCACACATTAACAAAATAATTGCAATGAAAAAATTTGACGAGTTGTGTTATTTGTGCAAAAGGGTAAACTAAAGTTCTTTATGAAAATAACGATAAATTTATGTCTTACAAAACTTTGTATGAAATGCTTTTTATTTTTAATTTTTAATTAAAATGGCAGGAGATATTTGTAATGATACATAATTTTAAAAAGTAAAAATATTTTAGTTATTGTATTTTTCGATAAATTAGCAGTGAGAAGAAAATAAAAAAAGAGAAAGTTTCTCATCACAAAAAGTAAACATTTTAGACATAATTTGCAAGATTTTTTCAGGCAAACCAATTGAACTAAGTTTTAGTATATGATATTTATAAATACATTCATATTAAGGCTTTATTTAAGTTATAAAGTTTGTGCAATGAGATAGGATTTAAATCACCATATGCCATTCCTTACAAAATGTCTGTTACTTGGTAGTTAGGGTAAATAAATCTCAAACTTTTTCTGCAAAAACTAAATTATTAATTCAAGTATAATAGTACTATCCATTAATATAAAAATATTATCTAATTTTTTGGGAAAGGAGGGCGAAAAGGGAAAAACATTACAAATCTAATTTACAATTTAACTTTAATCAGTTTGTGCCATTAAAATAATAAAAAAAAACTAATGCAGTTATATATATTATTTAATGAGCGGTTCTCTGAACAAGCATACAAACTGGAATATATATGTACCATACCATACCATTATTTAATGTGCGTACAAACTAAATAAATATATTTAACATAAATAAAAAATACCTGATATGAACAATTTTTAATGGAGATAAAATACTATAAAAATTATTAACCTACATATTAATTTTGGTAAATACGATTTTTAACGATTCCAGAGTGTCGAACTATAATACATAAAAACATATATACATTTGTTTACATTTACCTCTTGCAAATGTAATTTAAAATATGTATTAGTTTGCACTTAAAATTATGCATTTTTGAATGAGCATCGATGTTTTAAAAGAACAATAAATTTTTAAAAGAAAAAATATTACAAAATCCCATTATTATATAATTGTTACTAATAATTTCTTTTAATATGTGCTATCATTTTAAGTTTTTTGTATAAAAATAAAATTTATAAATAAAAAGTTCTGTAAACATGCCTAACACTCCCCAGGTTCCAATTTCTAATTGCTGAAGATGAGAAAAAATAAATATTATGCGAAGACTATATTTAAATTTTCAATTTTCAGACATTTTTAAGACTACATGATTTTGAAAATGAATTATTTTAGATACTGATCTCTTTGAGAGATACAGTATTTGAATGAAGTGTAAACTTGTTATAGGCGTCTGAGTTTTAAATTTGAAATTTAACTGAAAACTTCAAAGTTTTATTTTTATTTGTAAAAAGATTATAAATGACTGCTCCATGTTTTAAAATTTAGTAAAAAATCATAACTTTCTGAAAATCCAGGGTGAGTGTATTAGTAAATAGGGGTCGGGATTTTACGTCTGTATCCCTCAAAGGAATAATACGAACATTTCCAAAATTTAGAGTCGCCATCTGTATGTTATAAAAGACGTAACTATAGCAAGGCTTACTTTTCGAAAACAAAATGAATAAAATATAAAGTATATGCGGACTTGGTTTTTAATTTAATTAATTACATGTTGAAAAGATGCTTTCTTCATTTAAATGATACTTCTCAATTCTGTTTATTGTTTCTTCAAACAATGAATATCATATACGTGGTCAAGTTTAAATTAGCTAAGCATTTTAAAACATGCATAATCGTTCTACAAACACTATCACTAAATGCACATTGTTTATTCTTGTTTAAATATAAACTTTCTGAGATACATTTTAATTTAGAAAATTGCCTATAGTTTAGAAAATTGTCTTTAATTTAGAAAATTGCCTATTTATTACCCATGGCCGTCATGCCCAGGCACATTGACACATAAACCAAAAGGATAAACAAATTGTGTAAAATATTTATTAATTAATGAGGATGTTAATCTATGTACTAATGTATCGAAAGAGACATCCATCTTTTAGGAACGTTATTTTTTGTTTTAAAAAAGGTTTGACAGAGTTAATAAGTTCTCTCATTAATAAGGAACTCTTAAAAGAGCACTATTATATCTTTTTATGGCACCATCATTGAGAGCAATTCCGTATTAAAGTGTTTAATGGTTTTTGTTATTCCGCCTTTTTTCAGAAAAAAAATTAAGCTACAACTGTGCATTTCTAATATGTTTAAAATCATAACAGAAAAAAAATTACCCATATCTTCGATAGGTCCATTTAAGCTATTTATCTATCCATATTTATCTATATTTTTATTACAAAAACACCCATTGATATTAGATGTAAAAATTTTTTTAAAAAAATATCTACCGAACCTAATTAAGGATTTAATTTTTGCTTCAGGTGGTAAAAAGCTTGCTTGTTTAACTCGTGTAAGTAACGGATTGCTGCTATGCTGCCATCTACATTTAGGATGCATTATAATTTTACTACCATTTTTCCAACCTGCAAGACCAACCTTGATTAGAAAAAATCTTGGAAAATATTGTGGACTTTTAAAAAAATGTTTTTGTAATAGTTTATTTTCATAAATTACTTTTTGTTTATAAAACATTTTCATATCTAGATGCAAGTTTTCTTTTTTTTAATCCTTTATCGTGCTTTAAACAAATTGAAGTAAACTGCCCATGAAATTAGTTTAATTTGTTTTGCTTAACAATTAAAAATTCAAAAAACAAGTTTGATAGCGAAAATATGAAAATAAAGTATTATCCCAAATGCATGGTTAAACAAAGTTTTTACTCAAATTATTGTTTTTTTGTGTGATGTATTATAGTAAAAAGAACATATTTGTATAACATTTCTGATGTTGATTTCATAACAAATAAGGATTTGAGGAGAATCTAGTATTTTCTTTCATATATAATAACCACATTTTAATTTCTTATTTGGTTTTAATTATTATCGCCGATTTGGATACTAATAACAGTTGTAATCTTGGTAACTAACTACCAAGGAAGTATTTTTTTTACAAATAGTTCAACATTTTTCGATGATTTCTTCTGAACAAAAACCCTTGTAAGTTTGAGCATCAAACGAGACAATAATTTTTTAGGACTCATTTGAGGTTTGTAGAAGAACACAATTTTTATGAAATTTATTATCTATATGTATCATAGACAGGTACAACTTCTAAATTTTAAGAGTAATCTTTTTGTAATGAAGGCGTCATTTAAGAAGCGATTTTTCGAAATTCGTTCCCGAACGGGTATAGGAGGGCAAAACGTGAGAAAATTTCTTCATAGGAATAGCATTGTAAGATTAGAATTTATACATTTTATTTCAATTTTAATGAAAATTCCGAGCGTTTAGCGTGAATGAAAATGAAGCAAAAACACGTAAGTGCACGTGAGTTTAATTTTTAGGAATGCTACGAGTATTTGAATATCATCATTTTATACATTTATTAAATTTAAATCTTTATTTTTTGTTTTTCTTTCCGAATTTAATTTAATTGATGCTTACAAATTTTAAGAAATGAAGATATTTCTACAATATCTCATGACTGTAAAGGCTATAACTATTCTAGATCTGATATATACTTCAAAGAAATGTCAATTTTCTCTACCTATAGCGTATGTACTTTGGTACAGCTGTGGAAATAAAAAAGTACCCACTTGAGGTTATTTCATCCGTTAGTCAACCTATAGAATCGGACCTTTTTGAGATTGTGTACAATTAACATTCCGGGTTAATTGCACGATACAAAATTAGCATAAGGGGCCGTCTTCATATTAAAAATATTGCGATCTTTGAAATTTCTAATAGCAACACCCAATTTTAATAATTTATAAATGTTAAGCACTCTTGAAAACCCTTAAATCTAAGTTTTTGTTACATTTGAATGAATATTTGACGAGTTATTCAATCGAATCACTTGTGGACATTTTGGGGACCATCTCTAAAATGACAAGCAAGCATGCATGCAAAGCAGTCTTCATTTATCAATTATACACGTAATCTTATACACAGTCCCCTAAAGGGTAATTAAAAAGTATTTTGTGATTTACACAGCAAATTATGAATAACAAATTTTAAAAATTGGGATTTCGCTTTAACTTCTTGTCTTAAATTTATTTCTTCAAAAATATTAAGAGGTTTCCTTTCATATTTTTTCAATCAATTCATTAAGGTTAGTAACAATTTTAATATGCAGATGGCCCCCTATGCAAATTTTGTGTCATGCAATTAACTCGGAATGTTAATTGTTCACAATGTCAAAAAGGTCCGATTCTATAGGATGACTAAGGGCCAAAATAATCACTAGTGGGTACTTTTTTATTTCCACAGCTGTACAGCTGCGGAAATAAAAAAAAAGTACCACTAGTGATTATTTCTGCCGTTAGTCACCCTATAGAATCGGACCTTTTTGAAATTGTAAACAATTAACATTCTGAGTTAATTGTATGACACAAAATTTGCATAAGGGGTTATCTTCATATTAAAAATGTTACTAACTTTAAAATTTCCAATAGAAACACACCTTTTTGAGTCCATATTTCAAATCTATGACCTATGTTAATACTAAATGCCAAATTTTGTTAGTTTTTACGCATTATTAGGGGAGTTAGAGACGTGCAAAGTTTAGGTCCCATAATGTAAAATGAGTTGCGCATAAAAAACTATCCTAATCTATAAATAATTAAGATAATGAAACGAATTTTTTACTGAAAAGAAATTATAATAACCCAAACAAAATGCATTCATTATTGGGGTATTTAAAACAATTTTTATATTTTTTAATAATTATTATATAAATTTTTAAAAAAAATATGAATAGAAACCCCTTAATATTTTTACAGAAATAAATTCAAGACAGGAAATTTAAGCGAAATCCCAATTAAAAAAAATTTTATTCATAATTTGCCGAGTAAATCACAAAATTTTTTTTAAATACCCTTTAGGGGACTGTGTATAAGATTACATGTGTAAGTGGTAAATAAAGACTGCCTTGCATGCATGCGCTTGTCATTTAGAGATTGTCCCCAAGTGATCCACAAGTGATTCGATTGAATAACTCATCTAATATTCATTCAAATATAACACAAACTTAGATTTAAGGGTTTTCGAGAGTGCTTAACATTTCTAAGTTATTAAAATTGGGTGTTGCTATTGGAAATTTCAGAGTTCGTGAAATTTTTAATATGAGGACGGCCCCTTATGCAAATTTTGTGTCATGCAATTAACTCAGAACGTTTATTGTTCACAATCTCAAAAAGGTCCGATTCTATAGGGTGACCTAATGGCTGAAATAATCACTAGTGGTACTTTTTTTATTTCCGCAGCTGTACAGCGATGATGTATTATATCAGATTGAATTTTGACACTGGCGACTTTTGGCCTAGTTAAAAATTCAACGTAGGGTAGCTCTTTCTATCCAGTTGTATGGGTTAAGGTTGGTTGGAATTATCGTCGCACAAGAGCTATTGGCCACGGGCGTCTAGAACCACAGTCAAGTTAGAACCACAGTCAAGTGACAAGCCGACACCTGAGTAAGCACCCAATGCGGGGCATTTTTTTCTTCATGAACCGTTTATAGGCTTAGTTATTGTGACGATGCACGAACCCGAATCTGGGACTTATCGAATGAAAGGCTAGGCCTTTACCGACAGAGCTTCCCTTCTCTGTCACGTAGTCAAATATGGAGTGAAATGTTTACCACATTTTTGGCCGTTTCGGGTGTAGGACGGCAAATGGAAACTGGCCATAATATCATAGCTATTCTGGCAATTTTAACAGGACCTATGAGAAGGCCCTCTAACTCCTGTGTACAATCGGACTTCTTTTCTCTTAAAAAAAATGCTGATATTAGAATGGGGGGAAATCATAATACTCAGGTGGAGTACTGACCAGTGGAGGCATGATAAATTGATATAAAATAAAAGTTTACATTAAAAAAAAAACACAATCACCGTTAATAAGGGTACCCTCGTGCAGCGACGAGTTTATAAAGCTAGTAATATTAGGCATTAATAATAAATATATTAAAAGTAGTATCAAGTAATTTAAGAATATTTTTGCTCCAAAGACCCTGGTTCAATTTGCAAATGCAATTTCGGTTAATATTTTAAAAGTTTTTGTTGGATAAAATTATTTTGTTCAAGTAAAAAGTATATATTATTCATTACCAAAAAATTATCGTTATTATGTACAAGTATTATTAAAATTTATCACTAAAATTTTCAATTTTAGAAAGAATTCTGTTTTTTGGTCATGAGGATGTGTCACATTTGCAATTTTAAGTTTATTGAACAGTTTCACGCAAGGTTAATTTTTAGTGTCTAGAAGTTTCAAATTTATTTATCACGGTTTGATTTCAGTTACATACGGCTCTAACTGCTCAAGAATTCAATGCATTTCTCTACATTTTAGACTACAATCTTTGTTTGGTTTCGCAAACAAAAAGTAGATGGCAGCACTGTTTATTTCATCTTTTACGTTACGTTACATTGAATATAATTGCACTAGAGCTACACGAGGACTATTGGAGACGGGCGTCGCGCCGTAATTTAGAACAACTTTCAAGTGACGAGTTGACACCTCAGATCTAACGCAACCAATACGAACAACATCGTATGTTATTTTGGCGATGCCCTGACCCAAACCTGGGACGTACCGCATTAACCGATTGGGCTCCCCAGGCCCTAATTTTTAAAAAGAATATTAAAATTAATTATAAGGGTATTTCAGATGAGGTTATATATGATTTCATATACCATACAAAGGTCTGTAATTTTAAATGGATGGTTTATGGGTACACACATAGATAAGAAATTTAAAGCAATTTATTTTCATTGCATAATAAATCTTGTAATATGGTTAAGGGGTCACAGGAGTCTTAAAAATGTGCAAAGAAGATACTACATAGCATAGTTTGATCTCTCTTGTAATTTTTTAACTACTCAATAAATGAGTATAATTTTTTTATATGTAATTCTAAAAGATTTATTTATTATAAAACAAGTTTTAAAATTTATGAAACTTTAGCCAAAACTAAAATAAATGATATTAAACATGAAGGTACTTGAACACACTGTGATTAGGCTTGCGCGGCAAATTGTGAGGTCAAAATTGAACAAATGACCAAGAAAATGGCTTTATATTGTACAAATATGTACAAACTAGGACTTATACCTAAATTCTCAGCTCAATTTTAATTAGAAATTATTTTAAGAACTTTTTTCAAAAAAAATTAATAAAAATTTAAAAATTTTGATTTTAAATTTTTAAAAAAATAATTTCTAATTAAAATTGAGCTGAGAATTTAGGTATAAGTCTTTGTTTGTACATATTTGTACAATATAAAGTCATTTTCTTATTCATTTTTTCAATTTTGACCTCACAATTTGCCGCGCAAGCCTAATCACAGTGGGTTCAAGTACCTTCATGTTTAATATCATTTATTTTAGTTTTTGCTAAAGTTTCATAAATTTTAAAACTTGTTTTATAATAAATAAATCTTGTAGAATTACTTATAAAAAATTATACTTATACATTCAGTAGTTCAAAAATGACATGAAAGATCAAACTATGTTTTGTAGTACCTTCTTTGCACATTTTTAAGACTCCTATGACCCCTTAAAAGTTCTAATTTTTAAACTTCAAAAATTATGTGCTTAAAAATACAAGGCCCAAATATAACTATGGTTTACTCCTGTTGGATGCTTAATATCTAATAACACTGGTCAACAGTGAAAATGCGAATGAGATGAAAGTACCCAATTCTGAATGATTTCGACGTGCTAAACACGAATATCACCTTAAAAAATGAGAGTTAGCTCTTGTTTTTGAGTTACGGTCGTTTTTTCATTGCATAGGATACAGCGAAATGCAGGAGCGCACCAAACGCAAAATTAATTAAAGTCAATTTTGTTTACAGAAAACCTCCGAATTTGAGGCTTATACAGATTTTATTTTATATTATCAACCTGAGAGTGGGAAGAAATGATAACTTTCAAGGTTTCTGCAACCATATTAGCAGCTAAATAACCCTTCTAAGCAATGTAATTGTTCTAATCTCAAGAGGTGCAGAATAAAAAGCAATAAATTCCTTGTATTTTGCACTTGGTTGTTTTAGAAGCTGTAGAATAACAAAAATTAGTATTAGTAATAAATCTATAACTGTAATGCCTTGTAAATGCATTAATAGAGCAAATAACTTCTGTTATATTTGCGGCAAAGTGCAATTTTTGAACACAAAAAGGGTCATCACTGCAAAAGTAAAGAATGCTTATCATTTGTATTTTGGTTTAAAGATGGGAGACTAGGAATAATTTCGGGACTCCTCACTTATGTAGTTAAACTTGTGTAGTAAATTTGTCACTTTGACTTCATCTGGGACAACAGATAGTGCCGTATGCTATATAAAATGTAAAGAAAAAAAAACGGAATGTCACTTTCTGATTGAACGGGAACCAACAAATCAGATTAATAACTTATTTCTGCATCATCTCATCAGTTGAATGAGGTGTTATTTAGAAAAAGATAAATGTTAAATAGCCTAACATTCCTTCAACTATGTGTCCGGTCCAACACGCGACACTACTTACTAAAAAGTCTCCAATATTTTTTATAGTTTTAACGAGGATAATAGCCATGCGTCTGCTAAATATGCTACAGCTTCTAAAAACAACCATGAAGAAATGTGAGGAATTTATTGCTCTTTTTTTCTGCACCTTTTAAAGTGAGAACAATTATGTTGCCTATTGGGGTATTAAGCTGCAAATGTGTGTAAAAATTCTTGTAAATTATCATCTCTTACCAACCCCATGTTGATAATATTATATTAAACCTGTATGAGCAAAAATTAGGAGGGTTTCTGTAAACAAAATGGACTTTAATAAATTTTGTGTTTGGTGCGCCCATGCATTTCGCCGTATCCTATGCAATGAAGAAACCGACCGTAACTCATAAACAAGAGCTAACTTTTATTTTTTAAGGTGATATTCGAGTTTAGCACGTTGAAATCATTCAGAATTGGGTACTTTCATCTGATTCGCAGAAAATTTTTCAAATTCTGTTGTCCAGTGAATTAGATATTAGGTATCCAACTGGATGGTTTAGTGTTTTAGCATAATTATTAAGCTAAAACACCTAATCATTGTAGGCTCTGTAAGAGTTGTTTTCTGCTCGTAGTTCATTAAGGGGTCTAAGGAGTCTTAAAAATGTGCAAAGAAGATACTACAAAGCAAAGTTTGATCTTTCATGTCATTTTTTAACTACTCAATGTATAAGTATAATTTTTTTAAAGGTAATTCTACAAGATTTATTTATTATAAAACAAGTTTTAAAATTTATGAAACTTTAGCCAAAACTAAAATAAATGATATTAAACATGAAGCTATTTGAACACATTGTGATTAGGCTTGCGCGGCAAATTGTGAGTTCAAAATTCAAAAAATGACCAAGAAAATGACTTTATATTGTACAAATATGTACAAACTAGGACTTATACCTAAATTCTCAGCTCAATTTTAATTAGAAATTATTTTAAGAACTTTTTTCTAAAAAAATTAATAAAATTTTAAAAATTTTGATTTTAAATTATTTTTAAAATAATTTCTAATTAAAATTGAGCTGAGAATTTAGGTATAAGTCTTTGTTTGTACATATTTGTACAATATAAATCCATTTTCTTGGTCATTTTTTCAATTTTAACCTCACAATTTGCCGCGCAAGACTAATCACACTGTGTTGAAATAGCTTCATGTTTAATATCATTTATTTTAGTTTTGGCTAAAGTTTCATAAATTTTAAAACTTGTTTTATAATAAATAAATCTTGTAGAATTACATATAAAAAAAATTATACTTATACATTGAGTAGTTCAAAAATGACATGAAAGATCAAACTATGTTTTGTAGTGCCTTCTTTGCACATTTTTAAGACTCCTTAGACCCCTTAAAAGCTGTGAAAAAACAACTCCCGGGGTTGGTTATACATATATTTTCAGGCTTGTGTGCTTGATCAAAGACCCGCTTATAAAAATTCTTCAAGACAGACACAACACACACACACACTCACTTCAATCATATGGTCTATCAAACATTTTGATTGTGGAACAGTCCACTTTGAAAAGGGTAAAAGAAAAAGATTTTGGTTTAGGCAAGAGTTACTATATTTGTCGTTGCATTACTTTTGCAGGAGCATATTTTTAAGGTATAAAAAGCTTCTCAAGGGGGGGATAAAGTGCAGTCTGTACTTTACAATGGTTCACTATTGTTGCATAGATATATTTTGACTTATAGTGTTTCCCGAGGTGATACAGAATATGTTAAGGTTAGGTTTTGAGTTATCGTCGCACTAGAGCTACACGTTGGTTATTGGCCACGCGCGTCATATTTTAGAACCAAAAGACGTTAAATAATTATTGGTGGTTATTAATTAACGTGAGGTGTTCAGAGCCCTCTAGTAAAGTATTGGACGAGTCCTAACCAAATTTGATGAGAATGCATAATGAACCATGTAATTTTGATTGCCTAAAAAAATGCACCATAAAAAAGAAACTCGTCCCTTGACCAGGATTCTAAATTGCGAGGCTTAATTGGCAGTGCTAGCCGTAAATGGCCATAATTGGCTAAGCCTCATAATTTAGAGCCCTGGTCAAGAGACGAGAAACTTATTAATCAAGAAGGGGAAAAAAGAATGGAATCATAAAAAAAAAGAAATTCGTCTCTTGACCGGGGTTCTAATTACGAAGCGTAATTGGCTGTGTTGGCCGTAATTGGCCATAATTTTCTACGTCTCGTAATTTAGAGCCCTGGTCAAGAGACTAGTTTCTTTATCATGGTGCATTTTTTTATTAAATGAAAATCCCATATTTTATTATGCATGCTCATCAAATTTTGTTACGTTTCGTCTAATACAGGGTGGTTATGAAATAACGCTTCCTATTCGGAGTGGTCTGTAGCTTGAATGAATAATCCAAATGCATCAAAAATTAAGATACTTACTATTCAAGAAGGGGGAAAAAGAATGGAATCATAAAAAAAAGACAGAATCCTAAAGAATAATCATAAAAAAACAAACTCGTCTTTTGACCAGAATCTAAATTACGAGGCGTCGTCAATTATGGCCAATTACTAATTAGAAATTATTTTAAAAATAATTTAAAATCAAAAATTTAAAAATTTTATTAATTTTTTTAGAAAAAATTTCCTAAAATAATTTCTAATGAAAATTGAGCTGAGAATTTAGGTATAAGTCTTTGTTTGTACATATTTGTACAACATAAAATCATTTTCTTGGTCATTTTTTCAATTTTGACCTCACAATTTGCCGCGCAAGCCTAATCACAATGTGTTCAAATAGCTTCATGTTTAATATCATTTATTTGAGTTTTGGCTAAAGTTTCATAAATTTTAAAACTTGTTTTATAATAAATAAATCTTGTAGAATTACCTATAAAAAAATTATACTTATACATTGAATAGTTGCAACAAAAATTTCTACACATACTAATCAAGAAGGGGGGAAAATAATGGAATCATAAAAAGAACTAAGAATCATAAAAAATAATCATAAAAACAAACTCGTCTCTTGACCAGGGCTCTAAATTACGACGCGTAGTTAATTATGGCCAATAACGGCCAACACAGCTAATTACGCCTCGTAATTTAGAACCCTGGTCAAGAGACGAGTTCCTTTTTTTTTTCGAAAAGGAACGGAATCAGAAAACGGAAACGCGTCTCTTGACCAAGATTCTAAATTACGAAGCGTAGCCAATAAGGGCCAATTACGGCCAATGCGACCAATTGCACCTCTTAATTTAGAACCTTGGTCAAGAGACGAGTTTGTCTTTCACGATTCCATTCTATTCCCCCCCCCCCCCTTCTTGAATAGTAAGTGTCTCAAAGTTTGTTGCATTTGGATTATTCATTAAAGCTACAGACCACTCCAAATAGTGAGCGTTATTTTATAAACCACCCTGTATTGAAAACCCCCCATCTATCTACCTTTTTTACGAAGTGGACCACTCCACAATCAAAATATTTGGGATGCTAAGAAGTGACAGCCTGACTATATATCCTGTGATTTTTGAAATACACATTTAATTCACATTTCTCTTTATTTGTTTATACATGCGTTTCAAATTCTTAATATTAAATTTTCGTATTATTGTACAATTCCATTAATGGTACATTTTTTTTCTAAATGCAGATCACCATAAATGGACCACTGCTCTAAGAATTGACCGAAATTTTTGTTTACCCAACTATAAGAATATAACCCTATCAAAAGTTCAAAAAAAACTAAAGAAACATTTATGATCTTTGGTATTTTAAACTTGTTAAAATCGAATTTAGCATTTTAATGGGCACACTGAATGCTTCAAACATCTTTATTAATAATATCTACAATACATTTTGTGACACATAATAATAGTTTAAGAATTATAAGCAAATAATTTAAGAGGTTATAATGTTTTGAAAATACACGGTAGATTGAATATATTTCAATCTTGTCGTTACACACAACATAATTATTGAGGGACATATTTAATCATGCTATACTTAATGACTACTACACCAAAATATAACCTAATTTTACAATTTTAATGATTTGCGTTTTTTCAATAGATTACGCTAAAAAGTTCCAATTCACAGTTTACCTCAGATCAGTGTAATCTCCTCAACTTCGTTACTTGATTTCTTAAGGAAATTTCTATAAATAAAAATATACAAATTTAATGTGCAGTAAACACCATTTTACAAAACAAATTTGTTACTCAGAGGGCTAAGGATTTAATCTCTCACACACATTTTCTTGGCTTCTGGTGCAACAGGAGGATCCAATGACCTACGTCCGATCACGTAGGATGCAAGGCCGGGGTCGGATTCAACTAGCTTCTCCCATTCTTCGGTTTTGTTTATCCGATCAAAGTTCCGGCGACAGAAGTTCTTGGCCGCCTCTTTCAGTTCCAAGTCATCATGTTTATTTGCCAAAGTCAGGATTCTGTAGTACGAACCCATTGAGATGTCTTCAGTTAGTTTTGAAAGACATTCGTCTCGGAGACTTGGCACTTCAAACCTGACGGCTAACTCGTAAAGGACGAAGATTGTCTCCAGGGTTTTGTCTTTTATTTCACCGGTGTAGAGGAAATGGAGAAAGATGTTGAAGACATCGAAGCTGGCGTCTTTAATGACGATGCTTTTGGAGTCTTCTTGAAACATTTTGGCGAGGACTGGGGATCGGCAACCGATGAGGGACCGGTGGCCTTTTACAGTTTTTCCGTCAACTGTGAATGTCACGTCGTGGGATGATCCAGATTCAAGCATAGCTTTAAGGTCTTTAACTAATACGCCATGGCTCGCAGGTAAGGTGGTAAGCATCGATGATGAAACGAAAGACTGGATGTCGTATCCGGATATTGAAAACGTAGCTTTCATATTCAATTTGTCTTCCACCAAATCTAAAAAGTTTTGAGTTTGAAAATCTTTCTTTAAAGAAGTGAACAATACTCTTTTTACCAATGAATCCCGATGTTTTACATTCATTAACTGAATTTTAGAACGCGTTAAAATTTTGCCGGTGGAATTAGACAACATAATCTCACAAGAACAGTTGTAAACTTGCGTTTTTGGCTGACACTGTCCTGTCTCTTGAAAAAGTCTTCTTGGCTGACCGAAAACAGGTTGTTGAGGTTTAGGCAGGCTTCCGAATCTCGTATTGTCATTTTGTAATGGCTGACAGAAATTGAAAACGTTGCTGGATTGTGCTGGTTCTTCAACAACCGGTACCTCTCCAACAATGTGGAGAAACACTTCCAAGAGGGATTCAGAAACAGAGTTTTGTTCGAATTCTTGAAGACGCACTTCTAAATGGAACTTCTCAGCCGAAAATGGAACTGGTTGAAACTGGGGTCCGATTAAAGGTTCTGTGACGTTTGATAAATTTTCCATTACCCAAGTAAATATATGGGTATGAGCGGGATTTCGAGTATGTGCCATAGTATGCAGCGCCATACCTAACACGTTGTAATTACAATACGCGACTCTTCAGAAAAACGAATCACCACACAAACAGATATTCGAAATTAAAGTGATTTTTTTTCAGTGACGAATTCTCGCGCATAGTTTAGTTGTACTTTTGCTTCTCCCAAATCTAAACGTTTTGCAGCTTTTAAATTTATGTTGGTTGTTGGAAACTCATTGCATTAGAGCAGCAATTTGATTTATGGTTGCGATAGGGAATATATTGGATATATCCAAAACTGAAGGCTTAGTTTTAATTATTTAAACTTTAATTTGGATCACATTGACAATCACGGTTCATGTAAAAACTTTGAATATTCTTATTTCGTTAGGATTTTTAGAATCAACATAATGTAAAAACCGCAATAATTTGAAAATGAGAAATTCTTATTTCAGATTTTTTTTTATATTGTGACTGATCTTTGGCTCCACTTCGAGTTGTGGTCTTTTTTATATAGAATAAGGAAACAGTGCCTCGTAATTTGTAAGCCGTGAAGGATTTGGTTTGAAATAATGCTGGAAATGGTTATTAATTAAAGGTTAATTCGTTATTAATCGAGTCAGTTAGAAGATATATAGTTGAAATAATGTACAAACAATTTAAAAAACAATAATAAAATAAATTATCGTCTGTAATTTATATTTTATTTTCACTCGTTTTAACTTTATTTTACCGTCTGAATTTATTTTTAAAAGTGTATTCTAAATATTTCTAATGTGTATATTTTTGAAAAGAAACTTTATGGAATATTTGAGCATTTCTTATCTTCAGTTAAATCGGGATTGACTAAACTTATATTACGTATAGTAAAATTTGTATATTTAAGTAATAGTTAGGAAGTGTAAAAATATTTTATCAACATTTAAAGTTTAATTTATAGGGGTTACATAATATTTAGTTATAAATATGAATGATCACATGCGACCTTAAATATGTTAACTATGCATGTGAATTTTCAATAATGTAATATTTTTTATGTCAATATCTTCCATATAAAAATACTTATATTTATTAGTTAAGTATTTTTTTTTTCACTTAACACAAATTAAATGTAATGGATGCTGTCCTAATTTTCATTGGCAAAAGTTAACGCTTTGAGTATATTTGTATCGCGAAATGTGGCTAATTTTAAGAGCTAAAAATTTAATGATCCCTGTAAAATTCCCAACGATGAAAATGTAATTACGAAACATAGATGTAATATATAAAAATTCTACTAAGCAATACATAATCCGACTTCAATTGTTGTGAAAATAGAGCCAATGTCAAACAATAATTTGACATTCTTTTCAAATGAAAGAAGTAAACAATGTTAAACAACTAATATTTTCCGATTTTTTTTTTACTGAAAAAATTCTCCAAAGGGATTGTCGTTCAAAATTCTCTAAAAGTTAAAGAAGGTATTGCGGCTATCTATTGCAGGCGACAGCTCTAAAAGGAGATAGATATCAATGACATCGTGATTTATTGTACGAATTTGTATACAGGGTTAGCAATTGGTATACATTGTTACCAGAGATATGTGATCCATCAAATACGATGCCTTCAACATTGATGTCTTTTACAGATGCAATTGATGCAAGCGATCCTGGAACATTTGTCATACTTATGGTCTACGGATTATAATTTTAGTTTACAAACCTTTCGATCCGGGTTGATGTTTGTATATTTTTTATGTTAACCAACAACTGAAATACATTCTTTGAGAACTTTACATAAGGATTTAGGTTTTGTGAAAAGCGTTATCCGCCTAGATCTAATATTTTTTATGCAGCTCATATGGCTTAGTATTTTTTTATATATACCCAAGGGCAAGTGTGGTTGTTTTCTAAACTTACACCCATCGCAACATGCAATAGCCATAAGGATATTAACAAAACAAAAAAAAACAGAATTCATTTGCACTATAAACATTAGCTCAAATATATGTATTTTTTGTTTTAAAGAATTCTTTATTTTATTTTTTATAAATGTAATACTCGTTTTTATGAGATCGAAACAAGAGGGGAAAAAGAAGAGGTTTGCGAATTTTATGATGTTGTTCCAAGATTTTAATTTGCTTCGCATTTTAATACAATAATTTATTAAATTTACCCTACAAAACAAAATCTTTTAGGCAATATTCTCAATAAAAAGAACTGATTTGATTGGAGAGTTTTGTTCTTGAGGTACCTCAGATAATTCAAAGTTAAGCAAATGTTCTACAAATTGATAATAATTCCATTGTAGGAAAGGCTACTGTTCAATATGTATTAAATACTTTTCTGCTTTTTCCATAAATAGAAAACTTAAATAAATACTATCCTTACATGCTTCTAGCCTCTGGAGCTGGTGGGCTCGTGTTCGAATCCCGGTAAAGGCATGGATGTTTGTGCTTGCCAATGAATATTGTTATTTGTCTATGTGTTTGTGGCGTGCCTTCTTTGTGTGGCTCTTGTGACTGTCTCTTCTGGCGAGCTGGGTAATGGGCTATAAAGCCTACACTCTCCCTTCTAGAGGGCGCAATCACTGTCATTTGTCATTGTCATCCTTACATGCTTATTTTGTATTAAATAAGACACATGAATTGCTATATGAAAGAAGTCAAGTAGACATAAAGATTTCCCTACATGCGTATTCTTTTACAAAACTGTGAAAAGAAATTAAATTCGAGGGAAATTCATTTTTGGACATAATAGATCAGGTTTCTGTATTTAACATATTAACATGTGCTAATAACTTTCAGTATCTTAGGATAAATTCTGCTTTCAAAGTGTACAGTTACAAGAATTTACTTTAAAATTGTACAGAACAAATGTAAAAGCAAATACATTATAATTAAGTGAATTTTGAATAAATGTAATACTCATATTCAAGATTCAATCCTTGTAATTAATTGAAAAATTGATACTACTTTAAAATGTAGAATCAGTAATTGCTAATAGTACTGCTTAAGTTTTCTAAAATCATCTTTAATTATTTAATCCTTTCAGAATATTAACCAAAGTCTGATTAAATAATAGTTAGATAGTATTTACCGAGTTGGAACTTTAAAAGGAAGAACCACAATTTCAATTTATAATTCATATCAAATGGAGAAGAATCTTTAAAGGATCATTTGATTTTAATTCATTCACTTTAACTTATTTCTAAGCGAATATCATGTTACATTTATAACTAAATTTGAAATTTAATGGAATGGCTGTTTAAAAGGTTAATGATGCATTCAGTAAAGAATCTTAACTATCCTAATTTATTAATATATTTATAGGTACTTTAAATAAATTGGGACATTTCAAACGTTAGTGACATTAAATTAAGTTTTAAAACTGTCGAAAAGAAAGACATAATATTTCTTTATCTACTCAAGCTTGCTCATGAAAGAAACATGTAAGCAAAACAAAAAATATTGTTTAAATACTTAAAAAAAAATATTTGTTAAACTCTTTAAAATTGTACATTAATAAATTTTAAACATAAGTTATACTTACTTTTAACAAATTTCCGCAAGTAATTTGTTTGAAAAGTTTTTAGTTCAATAAAGTTCAAAACGTTTAAGTTCAATATTGCATCGTATTCAATACTAAATCCAAAACTGCATAAGAACTTTTATAATATCAAAAGTAAACAATACAAACATTTTAATTCATAAATTAAATTATTGAAATATGGTCATCTGCTTGAAATATGAAGTCTCCCTTTCACTTAAAACAAGTCTCCCTTGAATTTCGTATATTCTCTGAAATGATATTTTAATAATACATTTAAAATCTGCCAAAAACACCATACGACCCTTTAGTAATAACTGAACTTTTAAAAGTGGTTTTTTCCTAATAAAATCTAATAAAAAACTGACAAAAAGACACATGAGTCCTCTCCACATTATAAAATTAACTATTGAAGTGTATAACAGAATCGCATTAAACTAAGTAAAAGGTAGACGTCTCTACCGGAGTAATCAAGAAACAATAAGTTTTCTAATAAACCTTCAGATAATCATCAATTTGATTCAATTGCGACTGATATAAATCAACCGCCACTGCTTATTAATGTCATAAATGACAGTGAGAATGTCAATTTGTCTTAAGACATGACGTAATCCAGAATGAGCTTTTATCTCTGCATTATCGCAACTAAGAAGTGCTTCCGTATGTATTTCAGACTTATCTATGTTACTAGATTATTCAATGTGTTCGTAGTACGTTTCAATTATTCGTTTGATGTGTATTGTTACTATTCGTATTATTTGCAACACATGATCTACACTAAATCCACCAGTCTCTTTTAGATCTATGGGCTTAAGTTTTATGAAAAATTGTAAATATGACAAATTTAAAAATAATCATTTTGGTAAATATAAAGTATTGAAACTCTTGACCATAGGTATGAGAAATGCATTTTTAAGAATTTAAACACATTTGAAAAAAAAAACCGGAAAGATAGTTATTTAGCAAGATTTTAAGAAAAATAATTTTTTTACGCTCCAGTTAAACTTGTTTTATAAGACATTTATATATTTTTATATTTTAAGCTAACTACACGTTAAGTATCGTTTTTAAACAGATGATGGAAATAATTGCATTTTTAACTACAAATCAATCAAAACGAGATGTTATAAATGACATTTTAACTATTTTAGAAAGGCATATTTAAGTGACCTAAGGCATGATGCAATGGATGTTTTTTCGGGACAGTTTGAAAGTCATTCATAATTGTTCCTAGTTGAAAAGTAATTTTTAACTTTTAAATAATTATATGTTTTTCGTAGTACACAAAAGTAAGTTTTAAGCAAACATATTTAAACTTTCGACACGACTTTCTTTGGAAGCAAAATATTTTAGTTAGCTTAGAGCAATTAAAGAAGAACAATTTAGATTACATTTAAAAAAATTAAATGCATTTCAATTATTTATTCATATTTTTTATACATTTTGATTATTGGCCTAATAGTTAATGTTTTTCCTGGCTAATTTCTTTATAATTTGAATATTTTTGGTGTATGTTTATAACATAATAAATATCTTTATTCAACAAACTAAATGAAAAATATTTCATTTCAGTTTTATTATCTATTTTTTTGCTTTCAAATTTCTGGTCCACGCTGATTACACTTAGGTCTCTTTAGTGTATTTTGTTAAATATTATAAATTTCTTGAAAATTTTATGTTAAAAATGAAAGATTATATTATTTCTCATCTTAATATCTTCAACGCTTTTGTGCAGATATTTTTAATGTTTTTATTTAACACTAATGAAACTGGATTTTATATATTAACTTAATCCTACTTATCTAACCATAATCCTGACTACCTTAAACCTTCCTTACCGAAACAAAAATTTTGTTCTCTATTGACGTTGTTTTAAATTTTCCTATTTTTACAGAAATTTAGTTTGTTTCATTTTTGAAAGTATTTTACTTTACAAACAAATTTATTATTAATCGAAATGAGCAATTATATCTCAATCTATTTTTTTTATAAAGTTAAGTCTTCATAATTTATCAAGTTATAAGAAAGAATCCTTTAGGCTTTTAGGGTTTTTAGCTTGTGTGAGTTTCATAACTTTAAAATGCATTAACATTTAAAATAGAAACTCGCCATTTCGTGTCAAAATTATCTCATTTACATTTTAATCAATATGAATTTCCAAATTTCAAAATTTTAACTTGCTCGCTATAGCTGTTTCTTTCATTTTGTAATCATTTCATTTTATAACTCGTGGTTTAATTATAAAATAAACTTATAATAAAAAATGCATGTAAAATTGCCCAACATTACATTGTCGCGTCGTATACATTTAGTCTTTTGCATTTAAAATAGAGCATTTTTAAATTACATTGGATGGATAATATTTAATAATGATATTCTGTCGACATTCATTTTTATGCTTCTTTTTTTATTCCGGAAAACTCCACCACGTTCAAATGCCCTACAGCTATGGGAGAGTTTCATTTTCGACAGTAACTCAGACCGACGCAAAGGCAAGAAGCTGTAGTTAAACCAATATGCTTGATAAACAGTTATAAAAAGTACGAGTTGTTTTATTGCAATTTGAATTGTTTGTTAACTGTATACGTTGTAAGATGGTAATCTACATAATTTCTAAAAGTAGAATATAGTTGTATTTGAATTTTTTTTTAAAGAGATTTACAAAATCGAACTATGTTAGTTAGTAAAAAATAAATATATGTTAAAAAAAAATTCAAATGTCGTCGCAATAGAACTACACGACTGCTATTGGCCACAGGCACCGTAATTTAGAACCACAGTCATGTGACGAGCCGACACTTAGCTACTTGCACAAGTGTGTTGGCCCGTCCGTGGCTGAGTGGTTAAGGCACCGGCCTCGGGATTCAATCTTCTCAGGTTCGAATCCCACCTACTGCCAGTCATCCTATAAATAGGATATCTGTACTGGAAAGAGTAGAAAAATCCAACTTGCGACGGATGGGCCCGAGTACACTGGGACAGACGTGCTCGTTAAATCAGTGGAGTCCAAAGTCCCGACGGCGTCAGCGTACAATGTCGTTCGAAGTTCTGTTGGGTACCCACTCAGGTGTCGACCTCGTCACTTGACCAGGGTTCCAAATTACGAGGCGTTCATTGGCTGTGTTAAAGCTCCTAAAGGAGGCCAGAAATAGGCACCCCGAAACCATTACATTACCATTACCATTACAAGTGTTGTTAAGCAGTTACAGAACCAGTTTTATTAACATTTTATTCCATCCTTCATATCTAACTTCTTCTAACTGAGACCCTAACTGAAAAGAGGCCCTAACGAGACGGCCTCCGTCCCTAATTCGATTCTGGAGTGAAAAGCGATCGACAGAGCGCGAATGCTTTTAGGGGTGGTCAAGTTACTAACCAGAAGCGATGTCCGATGGTCCCACATACGAAGAAATCGTTTTTAAGACTTTCTTTTTTTATGGCTGTGTTTTGATTTTTCTTCGATGGCCCTTGGCTGCGAAAATTAGATTGGACCACTTTGAAAAGTAGTCCTCAAAGTTGTTGGGATACTTGGTTTGGGTGAAACGATGAGACTGCTGAAGTTTAGTTTATTGCTTTAGGTTTGAAGACAATGTGTTTGGATTGGGTTGACAACTAAATAATTTTATTTCAAAATATGTAATGGATTTTACACATAAACATATTATTAGAATTTATTTTATTTTACTTTAACTTGAGGTGAATATTCGAGATTATTTCTCTCTCTCAAGAGTTAATTTTTTAAAAATATTTTTCATCAGAAAATTACGTTATCAGTCTTGGAAATTTAGGTATTTTTTCTTCTAATGATATTTGTAGAATGATTATAATTGGGCATTTTTAAGACAAAAACAAAACCTTTTCTAAACAACATAAAACAGTTTATAAACTTACAATATATCAATTAAATAGTTGAAGTAAAATAAAACAATTTGTGAAATATAACAATCATTGTCAATATATTTGTATTAACAGTAGAACGATAGCCACAGTCTAACTATTAGTGTAAACATTACAAAAAATAGGAAATATTGATACTAAATATCAACATTTTGAATAATAAAAAAAAGTTCTTTAATGAACATATTTTTTTTTTGACAAATTAACTTTCTATATGACAATTTAACTAGCTATCAAATTAACTTTTGTCAAATTCGAGATATTTAAAAAGAATCAAAACATTTGGAAACAACAAAATAAATGTTTGCAAACTATCCATATTAAACTATTGCTATGCATGTAAAAAAAAAACGCAAAATATATATTCAACATATAGACAATAGTTTTGAACTATGCTAGCATTTTTCTTGACTTGTTTGCAATAAAATTTATTTATACCAATACCTATTGTACATTTAAGTAATTCGTGCTGAATTTCTAGAATTTATCGAAATAAAATTAAAATAACCGATTCTAAAAGTTCTGCTTACAAGTTGAAAGAAAACATTAATGCATGACAGATAATTATTTAAGAATAAGTTCAAGCAGCTGTAATTTTCCTTTGAACCATTGCAAAAGGTATTCTTCAAAAAATATTTGGAATATTATTTTTAATTACTAATGAAATTAATTTAAATGTTTTTTAATTATGATGTGAGTAATTTTAAAATAAACCAGTACTGAGAATATTGAACTTATATTCTGGTTTAAAACATCAATTTTAAACACAGCCTATAACATGATACACAATATGTCATTAGCAACCCTATACTGTAAATGTAGGCTTTGTATGTAACATTGGTATTAGTCAGGTCGCCAAGGGGGGGAACCCTGCACTGAGATGTTAAGTTTTTTTATTGATGATTCTTATAGATTCGAGGGTGTAGATTACGAATCTGGAAGGTACTTTTTTGGTACCCTTGAGCATTTTTAGTTATTCAAGATGGCGTCTCCGCCATCTTGAATTTTGTAATCTTAATATTTGACGATCTATTCGACCAAAGTGAATAGTTTTTGTCTTTATAGATGCATTAAGTAATAAAGATATACAATTATCAAGAAAATTTCAAAAATAAAAAATTCAAAATGGCGGAATCCGCCATATTGGATTTTTCACTTTTTATATTTTTGTTTTATATTTAATCCAACAAAATATGTATATTTTAACTATATTTTTTGTACCTAGTTACTATACAACATTATTTAAAAAAAATATAAAAAAATCAAGATGGCGGCATCCGCCATATTGGATTTTTCCCCCGTTTATATAAAGTGATCCACATGTCCTAAATTAAAAATTCTTTTTATTTTAGTTATATCTTAATTTTAGTTTCTATTTCAGTTTTAATATGTAGATTATTAATTTAGAACATATTTTTTCGCCAGTTTTCAGTATTTTTTTATATTTAAGATGGTGTCTTCCGCCATATTGGATTTTTCTTCCTAATTCAATTTTTCGGGTTCTTTTAGGCCAAAATTAATAATTTTTTCTTTTATAGGTGCATTTTATGGTAAATAATTACTTAAAAATTTAAAAAATCCGAAATCAAGATGGCGGCTTCCGCCATCTTGGATTTTTCACCTTTTAATATTACGTGATCCGCCGGCTCGAAGTTAAAAATTCTTTCAGTTTTACTTGTATATTTTATTATAAAATGCTTTAAAATCATCATAAAGTTTTATTTAAACACTTAAAAAACCAAATTCAAGATGGCGGATTCCGCCATCTTGGATTTTTTACCATCTACTATTACGTGATCCATTGGTGCGAAATTCAAAATTCTTTCTACTTTAGTTGTATTTTTCAGTAACAAATGGTTTAAACTACATAAATGGGGAACACAATTGCAACATATCTGAATTTATGACCATTCAAGATGGAATCTTTCTCATTATTAGATTTTTTACCGTTAGTATTAGGCGATCTATTAGCTCGAAATTAAAAATTCTTTCTTTGTTATGCATATTTTTACTACAGAATTATCGCTATGTCTTCTTCTAACTGAATACAAATATGCAAACTCAAGGCCCAGCTCAGAGTTACTGGCTTTAAAGTTATTCCTACAATTCTTTTTGGACCATGGCATATGCTTTTATGCAGTTTCAATCCACTTTTAATTTATTCCAAACTCCGGCATGTGTCGCATAACGTGATCTGACTTTTAAAAAATTCTTTAACACATTTCCGGGCATTTTTTCCATTTTCTGAAATTAAATAATGCATATTATTCATAGTTTTGAGGACCAGATGCAAATAAATAGGGTAGACTTGGATAACAACTTCATTATGAAGGGACCAATATCCTGCTCTTCCGGCCCCCACATATAACATCTTGAAGAAAACTGGTTGCAATAAACAGTTCACCGATACTCTACTAATGTTGCGATTCGCACCCTTTAATTCTATAACTGATCGAAGATCTCCGCTGCAGTTTGGCTGAGATTCCTCATATAAATCTATAAATCCCGCATGACTTATTTTGCAAACATTCTTGAAGTCCTGAAGTTTTGGAAACTTCTTACCTTTCTGCATCTGTAGGACTCCTACAAACATACTATAGGCATAACTTTGGATAGACCACTAGAATTAGGTATCATGTCTAACAGAGGATGATACTTTACAGTAGTTTCTGGTTGAATCTGAAATTCATATTTTCGGCCAATTTAAGTATTCATTTAACTCTGGATAACATTCTGAGAATGTATTTGAAGAATTTCAAATCTTTATAAGAAGAGAAACTAAAGAGAAACTTTTCCATCACATAACAGTCTAAGCGGTAACTCTGTTATTAAAGAACATTCAAGAGTCATAGGTGGTTTATTTTTAAGATTACATTAACGATCTTTAGGTTATAAGGAATGCAAGGTATGGCTTTAGACATTTCTTCTTTGTTTTTTGTTTCTTGAAACTGTATCCCTCTTTTTTTTAATAGGTTACCACTTCTTCTGGTTGAATACAGTCTTTCTTTCAGAGTTTTCTGAATGTTTATTAACTCTTGATCCCATATTCTTATAATTGTGCCGCTAAACGAGATCTCAGCAAGTCCAAAGCCATTACTTCAATTAATGAACTCCTCCTGCCATTACTTCGATTTATTAATTCCCTACCCACAAGATGTGAGGAGGAGGGGTAATGAGTAGAGCTCTCCATCCCTAATGGGGGGGGTCTCTAGTATTGAGAGGATACAAGCTTACGCAATCTTGCGTTCCGTAGTGTAAGAGTAATCTTGTTTTTTAAAAGAGGAAGCATTTTATACGAGTAGGGCTCTTGTAGTAATTGTGCCTGATGGAATAACAAAATATTTAAAATACTTAACTTAATATGGTGGAAAACATATTAATATTTTTATTTCAGCATTCATGGTTTTAAAGTATTTCAAACACAATAAAGAAAAAAAATTGAAAGAATTTTTAATTTCGCACCAATAGATCACGTAATATTAGAGGTAAAAAAATCCAAGATGGCGGAATCCGCCATCTTGAATTTGGTTTTTTAGGTGTTTAAATAAAACTTTATGACGATTTTAAAGCATTTTATAAAAAAAATACAAAAGTAAAACTGAAAGAATTTTTAACTTCGAGCCAGTGGATGACGTAATATTAGAAGGTGAAAAATCCAAGATGGCGGAAGACGCCATCTTGATTTTGGATTTTTTGAATTTTTAAGCAATTGTTTACGACAAAATGCATCTATAAAAGAAAAAAATTATTAATTTTGGCCTAAGAACCCGAAAAATTGAATTAGGAAGAAAAATCCAATATGGCGGAAGACGCCATCTTAAATATAAAAAAATACTCAAAACTAGCGAAAAAATATCTTCTAGATTAATAATCTACATATTAAAACTGAAATAGAAACTAAAATTAAGATATAACTAAAATAAAAAGAATTTTCAATTTAGGACATATAGATCGCTTTATATAAACGGTGAAAAAATCCAATATGGCGGATGCCGCCATCTTGATTTTTTATATTTTCTTCAAAGTAATGTTGTATAGTAACTAGGTATAAAAAATATAGTTAAAATATACATATTTTGTTGGGTTAAATATAAAACAAAAATATTAAAATTGAAAAATCCAATATGGCGGATTCCGCCATTTTGAATTTTTTATTTTTGGAATTTTCTTGATAATTGTGAATCCTTATTACTAAATGCATCTATAAAGACAAAAACTACTCACTTTTGTCGAATAGATCGTCAAATATTAAGATTACAAAATTCAAGATGGCGGAGACGCCATCTTGAATAACTAAAAATGCTCAAGGGTACCAAAAAAGTACCTTCCAGATTCGTAATCTACACCCTCGAATCTATAAGAATCATCAATAAAAAAAACTTAACCGCTCAGTGCAGGGTTCGGCCAAAAATCGGGGTTTGGCGACCTGACTATATCGCTTCGTCGTGTTACTTTGCCAAAGGTTCAAATTCAGGATTAGGAAATGCAATCTCTTCCTTTCACGCCTTTAGTTAGTCGATAATATTTGGATCAAGATTGATTGTTAAATAATTAATGTTGGTTTAATGACAGTATGGCCAACTGACTGGGACGCATGCCGTGGGATTGTAAACTG
Source organism: Hylyphantes graminicola (assembly GCA_023701765.1). NCBI lineage: Eukaryota > Metazoa > Arthropoda > Arachnida > Araneae > Linyphiidae > Hylyphantes > Hylyphantes graminicola. The sequence continues at coordinate 30,500,549 of CM043119.1, forward strand.
CAGTATCTAGCCCATTGGTTCCCAACCTTTTCTGGACCATCGCCTCGTTCTTTCAGTTGATTAACATATATCGCCCCCTTTTAATTTTGATCTTATGTCGAATCATAATTTGAGTTAATGTGTAACTATAAAACTTGTTACGTTTCTTAAACTTAAAAACCTATATAAGTTTAAGTAAAGTTTTATAACACTACCGTATAAAAACAAGCAAAGAAGCTTTACCCAGTCATTTTTAAATAAAGTCGAAAAACATAAAACATATTTTTAACATATTTTTAAAGAACAAAAGCGAATTAATTAACTAAGATATTTTTACTGGTTTCTAGATAATTTAAGAGAGTTGAAAGTAAAAATTGGCTAGTTTGGCTGTGGTTGGAGAATGGTTTTGCTGTACAAACGTGGAGCATTATTTTAACCCCCCCCCCTTAGAATACTCATCGCCCCCTGATCACCACTCTAGTATTTTTTGTCCCTTGATAACACAAATCGCCCACTTGGGGGGCGATCGCCCCCAGGTTGGGAACTGCTATGACTTGGGATATTTACGTAAGAACTCAATGATACAATAACATTAACCTACAAGAAAGTATGCTAAATGACTGATTATTTTAGGTTTAAAGAGACTAATTTCTTGATGTGGTTACTGCAGTTTAATTGCCCTCTACGGTGCACCTCTTCAGCTCCAGTCTATACACTCTTAAACCAAACGAGTGAAATCCACTCCAGTTGGAGAAGTGCATTTTCGACACCGTAAAGGCATGCATATTTACTCAGACTGAGTTAAAATCACTCGTTTGGAGTGATCCTGTCGGAGGTTTAACACACAAAGGATCCACTCCAAGAGGAGAAGTGCATTTTCTAGTCTGGAGGAGTGAAATCCACTCAGACTGAGTTTAATTAGGAGTGTTTGTTTTTAAGAGTGTAGTAAACTAAAATGGGCGCAGTAGGTCTTGGCCGTTAAATGGCTGTAGCGCCTTCGAGTTTATGCTGTGAATTACAGGATTGCTTGAGATTTTGAATTTATATAATTCAAAAAATTTAATTATATCAGAAAAATACTTATTTTGTTTCATAATATACTTGAACAGATAATTTTGAAACACAATTTTCTTCCTACAAAAAGTTTTAGAATATTTTGTCCTTATTCGAAATAATGAAAAATCTGGAAAAAATGAAGAAATACTGCAAGCACATGTTGCCTTCAAAACTCGGTTAGAAATAGTTTTGCGTTTTCGAATGTTTATAATGGAATACGAAAAGGAAAGAAATTTCTTTTACGTTTTTCTTATCCTTATTTACCTCAAAATGGAACATGTGCCTTGCTTTTTACGGAAGCCTAATGTAACAAAACTTTCTTTGCGAAAATATAAATTTATGCTTATTTTAGAATTATTTAGAATAAACCTGTGGTAAAGCAAGTGTCTCACGACAATGTATCTTAATTATATTTTGGATAATGTTAGTTTTGCAACTATACTCTTCAAATACTTTTCCTAATTATATTAATTTTATTCAAAAATTATCTAGCTAGACAATCGTGTAATTCCATAAATTCATAATGAGCATTTATTTCTGTAAAACTTTAGTACTTTTGGAAAAGAAAAACATTCGAAAGGAAATTTAATAATTTTGGCCCTGTGGATTTTAAATAACCTTAGTAAAATTATTGATGTAAAATTTGTGTAGTGAAAATAGTACAAAACTTGTTCTCAATCAGGCAAGAATCGTAAACATGGATCGACATTAGAAAGATCGATTTCCGAATAGTTTTTATTGCTATCAACGAGCAGATGGATATTAATAACAACAGTAAAATACAATATTTTACCTTTGTAAGAGTATGAAAAGTTTAAATCTCGAAAGGTTAGGTTTAAATTATCTTCGCACTGGAGCTGCACGAGGGCTATTGGTGACGTTCGTCGTATTTTAGAACCACAGTCAAGTGACGAGCCGACACCTGAAGAGGCACCCAACGCAACTGTTAAAGGCGACATCGTACGCAGCGTTAGGACTTTGAAGGATATTTAACGTGCACTCCCTTACACGGGGTATTATTCGTCGGACATTTTTGGCTTCAGGGCCGTTTATAGGTCGGAAGTTATTTTAACGTGCCCGGGCCCGAACCTGGGACCTTTCGCATGCTAGGCGAGTGCCTAACCGGCTGGGCTCTCCAGCATCCCTCTAAAGGTAAAGTATTTTTTTCCAACGACAAGCAAGAAAACGAAATCTTGAAACAATTAAGCATCTGCATCCGTAAACCCAAACCATTTACTTTATACAAAAAAATAATAACGTTTATGATCTTCATATAAAATTGACATATTCCCACACCTAAAACCACCTGAATTTTTCACCATCATCACAACCCATATCCGAGTGCCAAAATATATTTATTATATGAATGAGAAACATGTTACAGAGTAGAATTTCGGCCATAGCTTATTAGTTGTGTTTTATGGGTGAATCAATACTTCTCATAGTAAGGGGGGAAGATGCTCGTTATCAAAGAAAGAACTGTAGATGGGTTCTTCGAAGGCAGCCTATAAAATTTAACGAGAAAAGTAGCTGAGAGTTCAATATATATATTTTTCGCAATTGGAAATGGACTCTATTGTTCAGAAAAATACTTCTGAAAATATTTTCGATTACATGTTTGCAGTGTATATTTTTATTATGCCACTTTATTTCGATGTTGCTGTGTTGAGGTTTGGCGAATGTAAGGTTTTATAGGTGAAGTTTTTAAGTAGGTTTATGACTCACATCAAACGTGTTAAGAAACTTGCACGTGATTCAGTAATGATAGTTTTTTATGTAAGACCAAGTAAACTACTCGTCAGCGAAATCTTTTTCGCTGAGAATATGATAATTTCTACGTTCCTTACAACTAGTTTCTTCCTCGTTCCTTACAGTCTGTGAGGAAAGAAGACTTGGTTTGAGGTTTTCATTAAAATTCTTTAAATTAATATATCTAAACTAACCAACTCTACATGCAAATATATTTAATGCTCTCTCTCCAACCCATAATATTAGTACTTAAGTTTTTTTTCTTCCAAGTTTCTATTCTTGAAATTTGTGACTTTGTTGTGACTAAACTTTCTACGTTTTTCCAATAACGTGAAATTTAATAAAGGTTCAAAATAAGGAGTCTTGTTGCAAAACCCTCGTGTAGATGTACTTGAACATTAATTTATCCAAACTAAAAGAATATAATTAATTTCATTTGTTATGTTGACTTTCTGTCACAATATATTGGTACAACACAATATATTGTAATCTCAACATGTTTAAATTTTCCATTAACTATTATACATTACACACATTTTACAAAAAAAAAAGAATTAAGCTTTCATTGTTATTTCATGTATATGACTATACATAAATCCACTTCAACCATACCAAAAATATCGATTAATTGCTTCATTTTCTTCAATTGCAATTCAAAGCACAAACTCAAAAAATAATCAAAATTATTAGCAAAGAATAACGTTTTTATAATTCGATTACTTTTAAAATTACACATATTTTTTTAAAGTCACAATTAATTAACCATAACACTTACAAACGAAAAACAATAGAATCCCTCGAAACACATTAGTTGTTTGCACGTTCAATGAAACCATTGGCTCAAAAGAAAATCTAGCGGACAACAGTCAAGTGGAATCGATTTCGGCTGAAGAAAAGACAAATGTCCTCCATCACCAAATTTCGGATATCAACCCGCTAATTATTTACACTAAGCGAGACAAACTTGGCGGCAATTATCTGAAAACCGAGACAAAGCAGCGTTGTCTCTGTGGAAGGTGCCGGGATCGTGGAACTGTAAAGTGCCCTCCACCAGTTCCGACTAAAAAATCTGACAATCTTTTAACGCGGTTTTTGTTTCGGTTGAGAAAACGTGACACTAGAGTCACATGAGGGATTTAGATATTTGGGGCACACTTATAAACGGTACGAAAATAAAATTATATGGTTTTATAAGTAGTTTAGAATAAGACTTAAGTGTTATTATATATTTATTTTTAATTTTATGCTGTTCCTTAAACATTGTTAAGTAAGGTTAGATTTTAACCTATTAACCACCTAGATCAGGCAAGGTTTAGATAACCAAATATGTTGTCCTATATTTGAGTGCCCTACCCTACGAAAAATGGTCAGTATAGATCAATAGAAAAATCTGGACGTGGAAATGGCCCACTGGTATCAATAGAAATCTCTATTGATATTCTCTATTGATACCAGTGGGCCATTTCCACGTACAGCTATTGATATCTATACAAATCTTCTATTTATATCCGTATAAATCTCTTATAACTACAAACTGGGGTAGATATGACTATATATGAACTTTGAAATACTTTTCTATATAAGCTGGAAAGTGAGTCACATTATCGACTACTATTTAAATTGATTTTCGAAAACTTAAACTTATGAAAAGAGAATAGTTATAAACTTAATGAGTTAAGTTGCTGCTTTTAGAACGTGATTACAAGCAAAATATCCCGAAGATCAATATTTATTTCGATTTGTAGTTTAAAGTTTTAAAAGAATTTTGTTCATTTAGCATTGAGGTACACATCACCACCATTAGTTTCGTTGTTGGTAAGATTTTTATCTTCATAAAAAAATTTCAGATAATTAGTTAAACCTTTAACTCACTCTGCTAAAATAGGTAAAATCATTGCTTTCCTTACGTCAATCCAATTATTAGTTAAGTTTTTAATACAAAGATTTTTAAGTACCATATTATAAATACACATGGCATGTTTTCTTGAAGTAACGCAATTATCCTAAACTTAGGCGATGTCCATCGATTGGTGTAAAGCCGGAAACATGAGTGATTATCCGAATTCTTTAGAATTGTCGGCTTCTTTTACAGCAATGATCTCCATTTCGCTGTAAATTGACATTTTATCTGTGCTTTCCGGAGCAGCAGATTAAGTGGAGTGAAAAGGAGGCGGTTTAATATTTAATCTTTAAATCTTTTAAGTCTTCTTTGGACAGATATCGGAAGCTGTAAAACTAAATAGTTTGTCCTAGAACTATACTGATCGTTTCTGAAGTAGTATTAATATTTATGAAAGTTTTCCGACACAAATGGCAATGGCGTGAAGTATTTTTTTTAGTGAAATTTATTGTAATGGTTACATCGATTACGTTATGTTATAGCAATTACTAACATAATCAAAATGAATAGAATGTAATTACTAAAGATTAAAACTCTTGAAATGTAGCCTATCTAAAAACTTAATTACAACTCTGCTTTACAGTTAGTATAGCTGTAAGTTACGTTAAGTTTTATATCTTTTTTGAGAATGTTTGAGATGTTTTGAATGGAATAGAAAATTAACAGAAAACCCTGCAAAATTATTCCCTATTAGATCCTTTTGATAGATTTAGAATAATTTTATGAATGTTACGTGTACTATGTGTGTCCCTGTGCTTCAAATTTAGTAAAGCATTCTATTTCTTCCTATCGTAAATATACTCAAGGTAAAATAATATTAGACACAGGGTATAACATACTCAATGAATTAAACTTTTATTCTAGATATATATACTATTCAGAATGAATACTTAACGAAAGTCTACCACAGTTCATTAATTTGATATGGGAAGATAGTGATAAAGGTGTTCATGATTCGATAATTTATTGATAGGGTTTGGTTATGGCCCCTAGGAGAAGATAGATTCTCATAAAGTATTTTTAATAAATAATGTTCTGCCACGGATCAGGCTGCATTCTGATTGTATTACTTGAGACATGTTTGAATCTGGGATAGGAAATTACAACTTCTAAAGGTAACACTTTTTTTTTTATCGAAAAGGGTTATTGATCATTTAAGGTGGCCGATCACCTTTGACAGCAAGTTTCCGAAAATTCTATTCCAACTACGACCCTGAGCGATTTTATTAGTTATGAATAAAATAGTTTTAAGAAAGTAAATCATAAAAAAATCAGTATTTGTGGAAAATTATAGTAAAACATGCTTCAAAAATCATGCTTACGCAAAACATGATATCTTTACAAATTTTTAAATTTTTTCCATCGTTTAAATTTAGAAATGCTTAACAAACATTAATATATGTCATGAACTAAAATCATAAAGACATCAGAGCCCATTTTTTATGGGCAAAAGTTTGTAGCATTATATCGAAAGCACATAGAAACAAGGGAGTAACAAGCATTAAAAATAGTTTTGAAATATCCAATTCCTTAATAATTTTACACAATTCTAGTTCAAAACCTTCTTCATACTGTTACAAAACTGCTGTAAAAATTTGGAAGCAATTGATAAAAAAGTACTTCAGTTATTATGTTTTGGGTGATGCGTAATATATGCGTATAACTTCGATTCTATTAAAAACTAGAAACTAAAATGAAACAGATTTAGAAAGCTAAACGTTTATTTTATATTAAAATGCAAAAAACAAATGCTTGCTATTTAGTCGATTTTTGCTGAAAAAAGGCGATCGGATACTTAAAGACGTTTTTCTGATACGAACGTATAGCTAGTCCAAATACCATGTCTGTTTCATTACATAATTTATTGAGGTTAAAAATTATTATTTTTGCGTAATTTTTTGTTTTTCCAGTAAAAGATAAAAGTTTTTTTTTTTTTAATTTTTAATATAATTGTTTTATTATGTTACTCTTAAATATAAAGATAAATAGTTGCTGATTATAAAATTTACTTTCGGTAAAAATTAATTAACCATATTAACCTCACAAAAGGATTTTTATTTCCTTCATATACTCCTTTCTATTAAAATATTGTTCCTAAATTTAAGTTTCTTGACAAAATTGTAGCTTTTGATTGGACTAATATTTCTTCTGAATATTTCTTTTTCTATCTTTTTAAAAATCAGAGTTGCCTGAAACTTATTTTATATTTGAATCCATGCCCTCTTACCGGATACTTAAATTAGAAAAACATAATTTAGCTCAAAAAGGCTTGCCGAAATGTGTGTTACAAGTAATCAATGGTATGATTGCATTGTATATGATGAAGTTTGTTATATTGTCAATAATTTATAAGTGTAAGATACATTGAATAAATTTAGTTTTTATTCATCAATTGTTATAAACCACGTGCGTTTGACTAACACGTTAGTGTGCTAACCTAAAGTCTTTGACCACTGAAAGAAATTTTACAATTGACACCAAATAAAAAAATATCCTACCCTGACAATTGCAAGTTTGTATTTGTCATATATAATAAATTTAGAGCATTTGAAATGTCACACAATCCTGAAATGGTAACGCCATCTGGCCAATCTGAAAATCTCTTTTTGAATCTCTGTTCGAGAGGGGATATTGCAATAGTCCAAAGCTCCAATTCCCTTCAGACGGAATCTACGAAACACTGCTGGTATGTAAGAATTGTTATTCATGTTTCACTGATTTCTAGTTAAGACAAAAGACTAAGGAAAATGAAAAAAAAAAAGTATTTTTCTGATACATTTAAAAAAAAGGACACTGTATTAAAAAATGTTGTTTTTAACAGTTAAAAACTGTCAACTTTGACTCCAGTTAATAACTGTTTTTTTTACAGTTTAAAACTATTTTTAACAAGGAGAAACTGTTCATTTAGCAGGAAAAACTGTTAATTTTACAGTTTTTCCCTTCTAAAATAACAGTTTCTCCCTGTTAAAATTACAGTTTTCCTGTAAAAAATGCAGTTTCCCGGTAAAAAAATTGCAGTTTTAAACAGCAAAAAAAGACAGATATTAACTGGTGTCAAAGTTGACAGTTTTTAACTGTAAAACAGTTTTTTACAGTGTAAACGACCTTCATTTTTTTTGTAAAAAAGGATGTTCTCTAATGATATAAATGTAAAACTAATATCAAGGACGGTTTGTTGATGCGTCATTTTGTATGCTGACTTAAAAATGGTTGCGTTTTGTAATTTTCCTTATTAACGGATCATTTAAGATAATATAAAGTTACTGAATACGTATGCATTTGACCGTTCTTGTAAACATCTTAAATCTTTCTTCTAGTTACTCGTTGACCATTACATAGCTGTATGCGGGATATCTTCAGTAACTACAACAATGATATGAACCTTTTTGCAGAAATAATCAGTATTTTAGTCTGCATTTTTATAGGTGAGAGTTATTGAGAGCTTGCAACGACAGTCCACGTCAGTAATAAACTGCATTTTACCTGATAACGACCTGTAGAGTTGATTTGGTGACGCCTCATGTGTTTATCTGCCAGTCACGTGACTCAGATGCAATTGCACAAAGTATATTAGCAATTTAAAGTATAGATTTTCATATGTCACAGAAATACAAAAATAAGTATCCTTAGGTATTTCCAAAAAATATTAACAAAGTGTCAGTTACAGTTTTCTGAAACTGAAATATTAGAAAGCATCACGAAGATCCCCGAAGCCGAGAGGCTTGCACTACAGAAGCTGCTTAACTCGCAAGCTGAATAGACATATCTTGTACAATTTCTTCTCTCTCATTTTTTTTATTTCGATGGTGAACAACAGTCTAGAAAGATAGGATCTGCCAAGTAGAAAATACGAAGATTCGTAAGAGCCAGGGGACAAGGGGGTTAGTTGGTAAAAATATTAACTGCTTCAGTACTAGGGGTTAGGGCATATGTTCGGTAAAAACGTAAATTCAAGTGTTTTCATATGCAGTATTCCATGGTATTAAAATTTATTTCAAAATGCATTAATTTTTTATTTGTGCCCTTATTACGCGTCGTAGTTTTCACATCCTTAGACATGATTGATTTTTCATTAAAATAAAAATAAGAAAATAAATATTTTTGTTTCAGTGCAAATTAGTGCCTTTACATAAATTTTGAAAATGTGTAAAAAGACGTGTTTTATTTTAGATAAAAGTCCATTTATTTCAGTAGCAAAAACTAAAACAGCGTATATTAGGTTGCATTCCGGAATAGTACGAGACAGGTAGAACAAAATTTTAATCATCAATTTCTAAATTTTTCACACAAAGTGGGAGATGTTGTAAGACATTATTAAATAGGAATCAGTCAAGCAAAAAAAAATGCAATACATTAACTACGAAATGCATTGTTGTAAATAACGTCAGAATCTCTTAGTTACTTCCGCTTAAAAATGAACTTTATTTAAAAATCAGGTTAAAAATAATCTTTCTCAGAAACTGTAGTACTAAATTAAAAACTTGTTTTACACAAAATTATGCAGATCAATGGCAGATGCATGTTAAACTCCTCGTGTGCTGTTGTCCTGCGACCTCTAAAGGGTCAGTTATCGTCAATATAATTGTCATTAGCTGTAGCTCATGTATCGGCTGTTATTAGTCTTTGGTCGAAATTTTTAAAGGCTAAGTTGCAACATTTAATATATGTAAAGAGGCAAAATATACATACTCAAAGGATGCCTGAAATAGGCATTCGAAAAGAGACAATATAATGAAACAAGAAATGGAATTTTAAAGAGGGCAGATAGCATTGTTAAGTGTATAGAAATCAGCAGTATAAGGAAATGTTTAAATATCCTTCTTCTTTTCAGCAAAACAAATGGCTCCTAGTAGGATGCAACTGCTGTTAGGTAAAACGTTTTACTAAATTTTCAGTTTCATGTTGAACCATTTTTCAGATTTCGACGATAAAACCTGAAATTTTTTTCAATTGAATTCCCCATGAATGGTGAACCGTTTCACTGCACTGCCGTCGAAGCTACTGGGAACTCTTGTTTTATGTAATCTTCCTTTAAATTTTTAACGGTGTATTGATGCTAGAAGCAGATACATTACTGAGGCAAGAAAAGTAGATTAAAATAACACTAGGCACTGGAATGGGACAAAAAAAGGCACACCTAGAGAAAGATACAACTCTTCCAAATTAGCGCTGGCATTATGAAAGAGTAGAAAAGTGGGATTTTTTTAGATGAATAGAGTGACGGCATCCTATAGAGTCCCCTAGTTTTTATATAGAGCGCGGGCATGACAAATTGCCGCGGAGTCGGGGATGTGTCCAAAAGTATGACGACAAGAAAAAGGAAAGTAGCGGGGAGAAAGGTGTTTTATGTCGATTTGGGAAGGAGAAATTTCATGTATGGGGTCTTATTTAGGGGTTGGGGTATTAAAAGGAGGCTGGATTGTTGGCAAGGAATGTATGAATAAGTCATTTTTGACAAAATATAACTCTCAGATCCAAAGGTTTAGCTTTAGGGAACTTTTGGGGTTGGTTATTACAAGTCACATTCATATTTTAGGTTTTTTGAAAAATGTATATTTTTTTGTTAAAGGAAAAAATCATTTTTTTACGAAAAGATGTGCTGTAGGTATAATTTTTCTTTTGTGTATTTATGTTCTCTTACATACGAGCAATAATTATTTTTATTAATTAATTAATAGGGTATCGTTAATAGCAAGATATTTTTTAATGTGAATAATTTTATTGTTAATGAAGAACTAAAATTATGTGTATATTTGTAAATTTAATTATTGAGACTTTGCAGTTCTCAAAAATGATATTATTTATAATTAAAATAATGTCTTTAAAATAACTATATACTATTTAAAACTTACAATAATGTGCTATATATACATTATCTATGTTTCATTGTACCTATTACAATTCAATTAACTTGAACCCAAACAAAAATGCGAGAACTATCCATAATTTAATTTGCTGTCGCAAAAATCAATCTGTTAGTTTGAGAAAGTAGTATTTGATATTGTCATACGTTGTTGTATTCGTGCCAACATCAATAAACCTAGAGTTCTTTAGTACAGAAATACAAAGGAATAAAAAAGTTTAAATAAAATGCGGTAGAATGAATTCTAAGAAAACATATTGTTCTTTCCATACTCATAGGTTTCGTAATAATTCTCGTTCGAATATATTTAAATACTTTGAGAGTAAGATACCACCATGTCAATAAAATCTGAGAAATGTCGACACGTAATCAAATTTCCCACTTCCCGGGATTCTATTCTTGCCCTGGTGATACCAAAAATGGTGCTAATACTTTGTTATGCGAGAAGTGAAAGAGGGTCATTTCGGAGTAATGCATATGCAAACTGGCAAATCCTGGTTACCGGGGTTTTCGCGCCAAGAATTTTTTTTCCCGTTAACAACGCCATTCGATATCTCGCTATTTTAATACAGAAAAAGAACTAATATTCAGATTAAATGGCAAGAGAAAAAGACAATTAAATGCCTTTACTGTCAAGTTGATGGTCGAGAGTAGGGAAATATATAAAATTCAAAAATTTCAAAATTACAATTTATATATGTTATCATTATTCCAAATGGTACTTTATGTCACACGAACTAACGACAATCTAGATCAAGGGTAAATTCAAAGTTATAATTTACCCGAATTCAAATAGATGGCTTTAAAAATTTAACCTTTTCAGTACGCCATATTTTTTGGAAAAAATCATACTGACTTATATCACGAGGCAAAAAGTTCAAGGATAGCGTATGGTCGAAGACTTGGAATTGAAATTAAAATATTGAACTGATTTAGAAGTGAAGGGGTTGAATGTTTTAAGCTTTTAAATTTAGAATGAAAAGATAACTACACTCATTGTTAGTGTCAATTAGTGTTTTTATCAATGGACAAACATACAAAGATGCTTCTTTGAAAAAAAAACCCTCTTTAGTCATTTTGCATAAAATTCAAATTTTAAAAAAGCGATAAGGTTTTCCATTTTGGCGATGTTATCATTTTCTTATTGACGAATCATTAGCTTGGCGAGGAACCCCCGATATCTAGGACTTCCTCTTTGGAACTCGCACCTTTTGTCATTCCATAGAGGCAAAAGTGTCATTTTTATTGATTTAGGATATAAAATGTCGAAAGTATAGTAAAAAATCGATTTCACATGAGGCTAAAAAATGAAAGTAGGGTAAGGAAGATATGGTAGGAAGTTTTTATTTATTAAAATTTTTTTTAAAGCGATGATATACGGATGTATAAATATTCGAAATTTTGAGTGATGAGAAAGTGAAGGGAAGAATGTCATTTCTCTACGGATTTATCCCCATGGTATTTTTTAAAATTAAAGTTTCGGTGATCGCTAAACTTGTGAAAATTAAAACGATATGCACATTTACTAAAGTTTTGACAGGTATAAGGAAAAATCTGGAATATATTTTTTGTTAGTTGTGTTACTTTTATTGTATTTTTTTTTTTTTAAAATCGTATTTTATTAGCGGTGCTTCGTGTATTAAAAAAGTTTGGTGGTAACATAAAGTTTGGTGTAACATTTTTTATTTGAAGAATTTCTTTAAGGGCAATTGAGATTTTTTCACAATGCACTAGAGTTTATATTGTTTACTGGATACTTCAACCAACCTCGCTTCCACTTCAAATGTTGCAATTTAAGACCAAGGTGAAAAATACATGTAACAAAAATGAGCTTAGGTGCCATGGATTTGTAACCTGGGTTTAAAACTGCAACTCTTAAAGAGTATTTACAACTGTGTCTCTAAGTTATTGACTAGAACTTTGCTCCTGGAGTATTTGACTTATGAATTTGAACTTTTTTTGGGGGGGGGGAACGATAAAAATCGAGTGTATAAAATAGACTGTTATAATAAAAGCAAGTAGGTTGCTATGAATTTGTAACTTTGGTTTAAAACTACAAAATTTTAAGTGTAGTTACAACTGTGTCGAAGTTATTGACTATTCTCTAACTTCTTGACTAAGGGTTTTGCTATAATTCTTAGCTTCTTGCTTTCATTTTCAATCGGTAACATTTGATTAAATAGATATTAGCAAGATTTTTTTAGGATAATTTGTTAAATGTAAAGGAGACATGGGAAAAAAAGATCAGTAACAGTTTACAGGCAATATTCTGGCCACATATATTGATATTTAAAAAATAATGTTGTTTTATTAAAAAAACTGCAATAGAACCTGAAATAGAAACTCTTTCGGCTACAATTTGTGGTTTCGTATCTGTTCCTTTTCCAAATGCCCTTTTATACTAATAGATTAGCGGCCTCGCATGTTTAAGTTGCGAAAACCTTTACCAAAAGGTAAAAACCTTGCATTTTCAGACCAAGTCACGTGACTATACGGTAGATGCTTTTAGGTTAATCATTATAGTCCATTCTATTTGATGTCGCAGGGGCATTATTGTCTACGTCAATTTCAATATAGAACACCCTCAACGGAAATTCAATCAGAGTGGTAAGTCTATAAGTGGTTTAATAACTATAGATATACCAACGAGAGAGTAATGGACTCTTAAAAGTTTTTTCTAATGTGTTATATAAGGAGGTGGTTCATAGAGAAGTCATTAAGAAGTGGTTGAATCAAAATGTTAGAAAATTCTTCATTTAAGAGAATATATAATCGTTGTATTAGTTTATTACCTTGTGATTAACGAAATACTAATTATTTTTAGTGGTATAACTCTCTTGCATAATGTGTACTTATCGACATTATTAGCGTACTATTCAAAAACTCAAATCATTAACATGATCATTTAACGATTTTATTTCACAGCATCTTACATGAGCAATTCCAACACATTCTTCAATGTATTCACTTTAAATCTTACTATAGATCTTGACACGACTAAGATACACCCTATATCTTACATAAAATATAACACTCTCCCTACCAACCAACTAATCATGTCAACTCGATTGAAAACTGCTCACCGTTGCCTAAAAGGAAGTCGATAACACGGCCATCACACAGGATATCGGCTTCATCTACCGCGGAATGTGTTAGTTTGACATAGACTTAAGAAATTTTTTTGTCCAAAATAATTTTTCCGCAAGTCGGGGCAAATAATTATATGCATTTTACCATTTCAGGAATTATAAGAAAGATTGATATGGCTGTAAGTCATCTTTAGAGTTGGGAGATATAGTTTTTAAAGTTATGTCCGAAAAATTGAACCTGGAACCAAACAATTTATAACTGGAACAGCCACACCTATGATTGGTCACGGCTACGCCTATGATTGGTCACGCCTATGCCAAACATTGTCTATTCTCCCACAAACTAGCTAAATCAATTGAATTTAGAACGGCTAAGTCTATGGTGGTGTCACATGTACATACATCTTACTTAGTTTTCTATACCACCAACAAACCAAGCTTTGCCCCATTCGAATCATTTACTACAGGCAATACTATTTTGAGTTATCCGTTGTGGATGGATGTGTCTGTTTATAAAAGGTTGAAATTAAGTTAAATTCTTTTATTGAATACACACACCTATGCACATATGATCCCATGTTAATAAAAAATGTTGAGTTTCCAAGTAGTGTTTTTTTGGTCGGCTATAGGTTTTAGGTCTTATATTAAAAAAATAGAACTTTGCCTTACCACATATGCCATAACACTCTTCTTTGACGAATTGAAGTGAAGAACATCTTAGTGTTTGTGTACTAAACATATCAATGTCTTGCAATTAATGCATTCTTGTTGTCTTGCAATTTATGCTTACAAGTTGTTTATTTATTTTAGTTGGTTAAATTGCCATTTGACTGGATCTTAGCTAAGACAATTGTCAACAATATAAATTTTTTAAATAATTAAAATCTTTTAAAGTTCAAAACAACTGTAACAAACTAGTTTGAGCCACCCTTTTAGAAATTTAGGGAACCTAGGCACAGAGCTCGGTTCTGTGAATGAAACTTCTAAAACTGATTATCGGAGTTTATTAAAGTAACGGCGTAATTAATGAGAATAATGCTCGATAGTTTATTCTACATTCATTATTCTTACTGTGCAAAAGGGAAAAGATAAAAGGGATCAGGATAATGTTAGCATATAGGGTTGTAGTTTTTGTTGCAACAGCTTGCTTGGGAATTAATTGTACGTGGGTCTTTTAAAGATTTTTATTTGAAGTTTTAGCATTGAGTGAACACTAAAGACAATTTTAATGTTGGTAAAGTATAATTACCCATGTATTAATAATATGTGTACAAAGAAATTAGGTTTAATTATATTTTATTAAAAAAACACTAAATGGAACAAAAGTTTTACGATTAATCTTAATAAGTACGTTTTAACCGATACTTAAGATCGCATTGGGAATTTTCAGTCAATTTTGCACGTAACAATTATCACAAAACTTTCATATCTTTTGAAAAAAAATCAGGATTGATTTATACACAGTTTTACTAGCTTTAGCTAGTAAAGTTAAGAAAAGTTAGTAAAGTTAAGTACAAGCTAGTTTTACTACTTTTTAGCTAAAAACTTAAATATTCATAATTTTTAAAACCAAAAATGGATTCAGGATTCTTAAACAAGCATAAATATTGATGTTATATTTTTATGAAAAACTTTCTTTTTCTTACACTATGCTTTATTATTTCAATGAAGATGAAAGAGAAGCGAGGATTTAACTAATCTAGTAAAATGGTTTAACGTTATCTTACATTAAAATCCAAAATAAAATAAATCTTAATTTCATAGCAGATGTTCTTAACATAAAATGGATAGCGTTTTAAAAGATTACTCGTTTTATTGGCATTAAATCGATAATAAGCAATAAATCTATACTGCATTTAAACTTTAGCATTGCACTTATCTAGATAGCATTAAAATTATTCTCTTTTTAATTAGAAATCATTAATTTCATGAATTAATGTATTGTTAAGGTATATTAATCCTTCGTACTGACCAAGAAGGTTCTAGAAATTTTAGTATTATGCCATCTTTCTTTTGAATTCATTGTTTTGTATTGTCTGTCTTTTTAAATACTTATTTCATAGTATTTTAAAAATATATTCCAATTTTTCAAGCATTTGCATTTGATCGTACGAAGTTTAACTTATTTTTTCTTCAAAAATCATTGCATTAATTGATTTAACTATGTTAAATAAATTTGCCTTTTAATTTTATTCTACTCAAACATTTTAAAATTGTACGCGTTAGTCTTAAGGTCACAACCCAAAAGGTCTTAAGGCCACACCCCTAAAAACAAATGTTGACATTCTACATTTATTAAATATTTACAAAATAAACATGCTCTCCAAAAACACGTCAAACAATTCCAATTTCTCCCAAATTTTGTCAATATTTCAAACAGCAGGTATTTTTCTAAGTCTAACCCATCTAAAATACACTCTGGTTGCCAGACTCACATCTTAAATCACATCACCAGATAAGGAACTTTCAGAGTTTTAAATAAAAAATGACTTCACATTGATCGCTTAAGGAGCGGAGAAGTAAAATCATTAAATAAGAGAGAGTGCGAAAAAAATGTGCAAATCGCGTCAGAAAATAAAACGCATCGAGCAATAAGTACCTCAAAAGATGAGTTATAATCCCGATAACTCTTTTTCTTGCTTTTTTTTAGGGTTGTGGAGGCGTGTTCTGCAGGAGAGCAGTTAATTTAGATATGGTTGTATTTTAAGAAATGGTTGATTTTTTTACATCGGTTATAAAAAAAATCTTTTAAAATTTATGTTTTTCCTATTGTCCACTGCAAAGTCAGTTTTTCTTATATATTATAATTTCAATAGATTAAAAAATTTTATGTCAATTTTACACAAAGAGTGGCGATATTTAAACTTAACTTTTAAATTTAATTTCCAAATTATAATTTGTCAATTATAATATCTAGTCAATAACAAATGGTGGCTATAAGTATCTCAGTTTTTTAGATTCTAGAACTGGGTAATAAGATAATGCCATTTGTTATGAATGCAAAATTGATTAAATTACTATGGTGTATAAAAGGAAAATCAGCCTTCTGTATAATTTTCAGATTATTTTGTATAATTTTAATGTGAAAGATTTTAATTTGTAATGTTTTATTTATTTATATTTTTTTCTAAGTACTTCTTTTGCTTTATCATCTAGTATTGATTCTATATATTAATACTAGTTCGTTTTCTTTATTATTTATGCATTTTTTTACTTGGATTGATTGTTTTATGTAGATCAACGTGTTTTTGCTTAGAAACAATATAGATTGTCATTACTATTTCATAATTTCGAGGTTTGAATAATTTTTTTATTTACCGCTTATTTTGAAATAAACATTAGTTTAACCTTTCAAAAATATCTTAATAAAAAACAGGATTGAAAAAACAGCAAATTATTTAATTTCTTGCTTTCATTTCTTCTGCTCCCTTCCTGGAGCGTTGCCAGTTCCTTTTGCTCGAATGATATGCATTCTGTCGTCTGCTTTTACTTTTTCGATCTGAGCACTCCATTTAACACGTGGGAGCACCGAAATGGTGACGGATTGCCATTTTTTTTTGCCAGTTTTTATTCAAAAATCAGTTTATTAGGTATGTACTACGTTAAGTTGAACTCCGTAAGGACTGTTAAAGTGATTTAATTGAAGCAAATAATTCAGTTCTATTTTCGCTTGAGAGATAAAGCGTAGATGGTGTAAATTGTGATAAGTAGATTATGACTTTTCTGATTGTCAAACAGCAGGAAAAAGTTTTGATAGACATTGGAAAACCAAAGTTGTTTTATAAATGTCGATTAAAATAACTAAGATGAATACGTTTTAAAAAATTAACCTTAGTAAGGCTAAAAAACTTAAGCGTTTAAATAAATTTAGTTTTATGTTTATAAAAAAAAGTAAGGGTAGATAAGTTAATTGAATATAAATTCAAAGCCTATCCAAAATAAATTATTGGACTAACATAAATGGTGTTCAATCGCTAATGAAAACATTTACGTTAGCTAAACAATCAAAATCGCACCAATCCTTCAAACTTCACTTTCAAGACGTAAATTTTATTTTACCTTATTGTATATCATCTAAATAAATCTAAATATTCTACATAAATTTAAATGCTTAGCTTATTAATTTCTTTCTCACCAAAATATAATTTTTTTATGTTTTTATTTTTATTCAAATGATTTCTAAAATAATAAATTCGTTTAGTTAATTGCTTTAAGAGACTTCTCAATTCATTAAATTTCAGGACTCATCATCATTGAATATTCTTAAAATTATCTTATTAATGATGATAAATTTGGTAGTTTCCATAAAAAGTTCATGTGTCCGTATTCCTCACGCAGGTATGTATCCTTCATGTAGTTAATAAAAAAGTTTTTGCAGAATTACTTTGACATTGACACATGTGGGTTAAGATGTAGTTTATGCTTTTTGTGTAAATAATATTTATGAATGTCTTTCGGGTGATTTTTCAGAGGATTTCAATACTCCGCTACATTCGAGACACGTTTTTTTTTACAAATCCCCCAAATACCATAGATCTAGAGTTTGGTAGCTCTTTAACTCACATTGCCATCAACGAGTAATGTTTCTTTGTTTGAATGATGGAAAAATAGCTGTTTTGCTGCCATTTTTGTCTTGAAATAATATTTTTGAAATACGTGATACGTAGTTGGATATCTGATACAAAAATTATTTTTATCATAAAGTGGTGTGGTAATGAAATATGAATAAATGTAAGATTTAAAAACATTCTTATTTGAACTTCAAAAAGTAAGCTAATTTTAAATAATTTTTGAATGCTCTTAAAAAATAATTTGCAATAACATTTCTCCAAAGATAGTGCTCTTCGGAAACTGATATAAATACCACAACATTTGTTGCCGTTTTAATTCCGTGAATAACGTTTTGAATTTTTTAAGAATAAACAATATCTAAAGTTTTTAAACGAAATCGTTTATCTAGAAAATATACAAAAAATATAGTTTTCTAGATTCACAAAACATTTCTGCAAAAGATTTTAATGGTTTTACCAAAACTATAATATCGAATCAGTCATAATTTTTTTAACGTAAATTTAGAAAAATAAACTTTTTGCAACCAATACGTTTAAGAAAATAAAGTTTCTTCCTTAAACCTGGAATTGATAAACTACAATATTTATGCATGACATTAATTTAAAGTTCTGGCACAATTCTAGGAAATCTGTGTATTTTTTCACCCATATAAAAGCAATTCTGCCCAGGGCCCCAAATGTCATACCTAGGAACTATCAATTTCTATAATTTTTTTGAAATATTTGAAGAAAGATCAGGGGTATATTGACATTTGACGTTAGGCGTTTCCAGATTTTGATGGATACAAAATAAGTATGTTTCAACGTTAAAAAAGTCAGCTGCATAAGAAAAGTGCTATGAGGTATAGAATAAACTGTGTTGGGACTGTCATTGAACTGCTATGGGCAGAATACAACTTTTTCGCAAAACTTCTTTAGTTCAAGGCATACATATCTAAGAGTGTATGCATCGGAAAAAATTATATCTTAATTTTTTAAAAAATTCAGAAGTACTTGTTTGGATTTCTGCACTAGACATATTTGTTTAGTCAAGAGGGCGAACTTCAATACAGAAATACATTTTTGAATTACATGTTACTGAACTACATGTTGCACTTTATTGTCCGCTACATTGTATCATGGGCTCAAATTCCGAATTTCTAAATAATTGCGTTTTATGGATGAAATTTTATGAGTTCTTCTTTCGTACAGTTGCCTCAAACCCACGTGCCCACAAAATAATATTGTACTTTAAATTTTTGCACTTTCACAAAAGCACATAAACACATAATATAGAATGATGACCAAAAATGGCCGCAATAATAAGAGTTCAGTTTGGTATTTCAATTTGCAATGTTTCTTCAGTGGAGCAGATCACTTCTTCGCTTTCTCTGATTCTTTGTTCCATTTACAACGATTTAGTGTGTGTCGACATAATGCTTGTCATAGGGGGGAGAAATCATTTTCGCTTTGACAAATGCAGTGCGTGCAAAACTTCCCGGCTTACATAAATGGAGACTTATTTTTATATAGGAGTAATCAATATGGATTTTCATACAAAGAGAAGATGCGTGGCTGTTTTACTCTGTAAGGTGTCACAAAACAATTCAAAATTAGTTTTTTTGTTGAAATTTAATAGCATTCGTAACTGATAGATATTGATTTGATTTTCTATTTCATAAAATTAACTTAGATATTTTGTTTAATTCTTGCCATAAGTGCGTATAGTTGGTAAGTTTCTTGATTAGGAAATGCATACACATTGTGAGAAAATCATTATCATTTATTAAAGTTACTAGGTTATATATTATTGAAGGTAATTAAATACATAATTGTGGAAGACCCAAACTGTGTCAATTAAAGGTCAAATACAAAGAGTTACGGTAGGAGTGAAAGTACCTGAAGCCCTTGTGAAGCTCTAGCAAAGGTTAATTGTTATTTCTTTTTTGTAGGAAGATCATTTTTAACAAAGTATTTTGTGCTTTGGGAATAGGTACTAATATTTTAGCAGCATTACTTTCTTCTCAAAATATTACAAACTAAATTTCAATTTCAATAAGAATGAGCTTCTAAATAAGAAGTTAATGTAGAATTTATATTATTTCCTAAATTATGTAAAAGCATAGCTAAATTATGCACACATTTCACTTGTTTCGAGTGTAAGCCAACATTTTCTCTGGATCAATTATTCAGCTAAACTTATCCTTATACATTAAAGCCTTATGCAGTTTTTCCATATTTCTTTTACAATTTTTTGAAATAAGCTATCTGTTTTAATTATTGGAATACTACTTCTGTTATAAAAAATATTCTTTAACATGTGAAATAAGTTGTGGGTTCGTCTCATTTCAAAGATTGTATAAAAGTAAACATTATAAATTCAGAAACTGATGGAGTGAAACTATAACATCTTTTATAGCAAGAAAACTGCTGGTTATTTAAATGTTTAGATGATAATTGCATATTTAAAAAGATATTAGAAAAACTCTTTATCGATAATTTGTTTCTTTCCTTTAACAAAAAGAAATGACAAATTATTCGTATATGTACATGTACTAATATATTTTTATGTCAATTTTGAAAATGAAGCATCTTTACGTGAACATATTTTATGTTGATTTTGTTTTTTAACTGCCATTTACATTGTTTTCAATATCTATTTGATAATAGAAATGTCACTATTATCTATTATAATATATATAAATCAATAAATGCAAACATGTATTCTCACGCATTTAAATTTTAACAAAATTGCTTAAGGGGAGTCAGATGGTTTTTACCTCGCCCATGTTAATTTTCCTAACTTTCGTAAAATCTTTCTCAGAACTATATGAGATATCATTGTTAACTTTTTCACATTTTGTTCCTTACAAATAGCTTAAACGGAGGATATTTCATACTATAGAAATACTTTTAATGTGATTTTTTTAGGAAATACGTATTAAAAAACATACCAAAAATTAAGTTTAAAGTTAAATAATTTTTTTTTGAGCAGAGATATTTAAAATTCTTTATTTTCTAAGTTTAAATAAGGAGCTACCATTATTTTTTTAGTTTCTGAGAAAAAAGTTCTTAACTGTTGAAAAAACCTTGCACTACAGGAAATGCAAAAGAAAAGTAAAGTTTAGGTAAAAACTTTTTTTTTCTCCAATGGGGTTGCGATATTGGTGGTCAAGCCAATAGGTAAGAACTCATGTTCAGATTTTCGCAAAAACGATTACTAAACAAAAATATATAATCTTGGTCTTAAATTAAAGCTAAATATATACAGGATAATAAAAAGAAAAACAGAAAAACTCCATTTTTGAGCATAACAACCATCCGACTCCCCTTAAGAAACTGCAAATTAGTAAGTAGTAGTAGTAATTAGTGAAAGGAATTCTCTCTCTTCTCTCTCTCTCTCTCTCTTTCTCTCTCTCTCTCTCTCTCTCTCTTCTATAAAGTTTCACGTATGTAGATCTTTGCAGTGAAGAGGATAATTAACCTACGCAAATTTCCATTTTATGACTAATAGTTGGGAATGTAGGCAACTTTGATTTAAGGAAATACTTAATAATCCACTTTGGATGGGGTATCTCTACTGCTTGAAAATTGTCTACCTAATTGGCGAACCTTGTAATTATTCATCCAAGTATAATGAACTTGCTTATTTTGCACTATCTTGTATTTGTAAGGGAAAATTTCAATTTCGTCAAGTTGGCGACTGCGTCATCTTACGCTGTATCTTCCATATTTATTAAGTAATGGATATTTATAACCGTATATCAAAATGGATTCATTTATTATTTATATATCCGTTTATTAAAACATATTTTTATATACTTGTGTAACTTTTCTAAAAATCTATATATAAATCCTTCACTCTATTCCCAACGAAAACTATATTGATAGTCCTTCAGTACTATTTATATATTAGGGTGTATCGAAAAAAGCAAATTTTTTGCAATGCTTTTGAGGTAGGGCGGAAAAGTTGCCTCTATACATAAGTAACTTCTGTTTAAAATTTCACCACCCTAGGATAATATCTTCTATTCTGGCAAGGGACGTGAAATTTCAAAAATTTAGTAAAATCGCCATTTTTTAATATTTTAAAAAAAATTCAAAATTTCATGCACATTGCGGAAGTGTTGAAAATGTTGCACCTATGTATGATTAATGATTGTGCATAATTTGACACCCTACGGACAATTTGTTCTGTTTTGATAAGGAGCCTGAAATTACCGCAAAATCTTCAAATACACTGATTTATCATTATACTTGGTGCCTGCCAATATTTTAGCTCATGTGCTCCTGGCTGCAATATGCAAGCGCCAGTGCGAAAAAAAAGACATGATGACACAGTTTTTTATAAACACGAACCAAAAAATAACAAAAATGTTTCAAAATTTTCATAGTGAGGAGTTTTGAAATGTCCATTTATTTGGGATCACTGACAGATTTTGTAGTATGCTTCTAGCAAAAAAGGATGTAATTAAATGATGTCTTTGCGATAGGTGGTGTCTTGGATCTGAAACAACAGTTTACAAGGAACCTGTATTTTATCACAGAGCAAGTTTGTGTAAAGCCGTCAATGCTGTATTATGATGCTTCTATTCTGACAGTTTCAAAGGAAAGTGCACTTATGTGATTCAGGCTTATCATTAGAACTATATCGACACCAAGGCTGTTTATAAAAGAAGGCTGTTGGGATGGATCTGAGGGATATTGCTCTCGCCGTTAGCGCAGGCATGTACACTCTTAAAACAAACGAGCGATTTTAACTCAGTCTGAGTTAATTTTACTCCTCCAGTGTTGAAAATGCACTTCTCTTACTGGAGTGGATCATTTGTGTGTTAAACCTCCGACTTCGGCAAAGTCCCGAAAAAAGTTGGGACTTTGAAAATCGGTCGGACTTAGAAAAATTTCAAAGATGACACACCGAAATGATGAAAATTCGGCAGAATCACTCCAAACGAGTGGTTTTAACTCAGTCTGAGTTAATATTCACTCCTTTCCAGCGTCGAAAATGCACTTCTCCTACTGGAGTGGATTTCACTCTTTTGTTTTAAGATTGTATCCTCCAGGTCTTGACCACACGGACAACATGTTATGTTATGACAATATGAAGAATGTTTTATATGCAGCGCTTAGAGGAAGAATATGCTATGGGACATTTTTGGTAAAATTAAAAAAAAATGTGTGAATGGACATATTTTCCCTCCTTTAAAGTTAACAAGTTTCTCCTTATTCATAAACATTAAAATAAGTATATTTTTACCGTTTACAGGTACTACCATATAAAACTTGTATTAGTGCAGCCTAAAACTTACAAGAAAATCAACTAAAAGTCTATTTTCTCGTGATTATATTCTTGTCGCATAGCACGTTCTTCCACTAAGCTCTTCATATGCATAACAAAACACAAACTCTAGCAACACACACAAAAACTTTAATATTTCCTATCGCAAATATTACAAACTTTATATGCCATTCCAACACTAACCCCCTCCAATCTTCCTAAAAGTGAAACCAATTGGAAACAACTCGAAATACTTCACATGAGCAGAGAGGCTCCGCCAAAACCCATAGCGTGAAAGCAATGATATGCTAAGCCCTATGGAGAGTGGCCCTTGCTACTGTATCTGTGTCACACTTCACTTACTGGTTCTCTGATCATTAGTATGCTGGGTAGCGGATTTGCATTTGACAATAAGCGCTTACGCTTGGAAAATGCTACTCGTAGCGTTTCTGACAGTTATGAAGAGTAGTTAGTATCTATATCATATGTATGACTGGTATCGGATAGATGAATTTATATTAACTGACGTCTATTATTGAATTTTGTCTAATTGTATTGTGATGTTTGGTATTGTTATATGACTGTTTAGGTGACTGGTGATAAGTCTATATGTTAGTTAGTTTCATTGAATTTTTACTAGATTTTTAGTGATAGTTCAATGAACACATAATGTTCTTCAAGATATTTTGAGACTTTATACATATAGAGTAGTTAAATATAATGTCTTTAATATTTATTCCCTCAATCATTTGTTGCAAATTTATTGATATTGTTACCCGTTTCTGACGTTTAGTATCCAGGGTTCTGAAATTGGCAATAAAGACAAACTTTCCAAATGTTGTGATGAATTTTAGGCACTTTTAGAGAGTAAATAATTTCCAAAATTTACAGTATCTGAGAAAAGGTGATTAAAGTTGATTTTGTAAAACTAAGTGGTACCCTG
Organism: Hylyphantes graminicola; assembly: GCA_023701765.1. Classification (NCBI taxonomy): domain Eukaryota; kingdom Metazoa; phylum Arthropoda; class Arachnida; order Araneae; family Linyphiidae; genus Hylyphantes; species Hylyphantes graminicola. The sequence goes on from CM043119.1 coordinate 30,524,956, forward strand.
TCTATGTAGATAATATACAATGCTCTTTATTATTATTATTATTGCAATTTTTGATTATCTGTTTTGATTTATTAATGGTAAAGAAATCTTATAATTAAGAACTCATTCGGTATTAGAACACAATTCAGCTCTCAAAAGGCTAAATATATTTTAAAAGTGTCAAATATTATTAAATAAATTTATTATGATTTAAACTTGCTTTTATGTCCATTAATTAAATGGCTAAATGCTGGATAAAAATTGCATTGAAATCTTACTTTTGATTAAATATCCAAACGGGTGATTAAATAAAATACATTAAATGGCTAGTGAGTTTCTTTTTTAATGACATCAAGACGTTGTAAAACATCTAAACTTAAAAGCCTGTCGCACAAGAAGACCATTAAAAGAAAATAAATTGTCCAAGATTTACTATTACAAAAATGTCTTTCTATTTAATAGAATGAAATGAATTGCTCTTTTTGTTACCAATTATATTTATATTTGTCTCAATTAGCTGGATCATTAATTTATAAAATATAAATAAAATTAATTGTTTCAAAAGAAGATATGAATGTATAGAATAATGATTCAAAATAAGAATTATTGTCGATATTCTTTCAGATTAAAATAAATGCTAATGTTAATACTTTGTAATATTTTTAGAATAACGAAACAAAAATGAAAGTTACGCATTCCATTGTGATTTCAACATTCATGTTTATTAAAACACTTTTTAATAGTACAAAATGTTTTTACATTGTAATAATATGCACTGTTTTTAATAACATTCTAAATTTTATATATAATAACAATGTACAGTTTTATTTAACTACAGGAGTTCAGTAAACACATATTTCAACCGATGATAATACTAGTTTTGCCGATACGATTCATAATAAAATCACACAATAGGTATCAAAATATAATATTAGCACTTGCAAAATGATAAAATACGTTTTGAAAAGTTATAAACTGTTGCATTAAAGTTTGAAAATTTAAAGTTTTACTTTTTTATCTGTAAAAATATGTCGTCATATCAATGAATTTTTGTTAAGGTAGGCGAATACCCAAAATTCTAAAATTTTTACTATTACTTTAATCTTTTCCAAATTTGGCATAGTGATTTCAAATATAATGAACAATGCGTTTTGGGCAATTTTTTTATTTTTTTATCAATTTATTTTCTTTAAATATAATTGATTTATTTTAAACGGTGTTTTTCAACTAAGAAAAAGGGTTTACGCCAACACTTCTAGCATAAAAAGTTTTATATTAATTTATCTGAAATTTTTCACAGATGCTATTTCAGTATATATCTGTACCATGAACCTCTAACATCTGGTGTAAGTATACAAGTTTTTTTTAAATGTCCAAGTGTATAAGTTAATAGAAAAAAATCCTTTTTTTTTGGTTAATTTATAACATTTTTCTTAATAACTTTTTTTCTTGTAATTTGTATGTAACTCTAGATGGTCATTGCATGTATCAGTTCAAAGCGAACAATTTAACACATAATAAATGTTCATAGGATAAAAATTCAATGTGGTAGACTTGTGTAGACTTGTTGAATAAACCCCTTTTTTTAGTGGAAAAACACCGTTTAAAATAAATAAATTATATTTAAATAAAAACAAAAGCCTAAATAGTATTATTCATTAAATTTGAAGTCACTATGCCAAATTTGGAAAAGATTAAAGCAATAGTAAAAATTTTAGAATTTTGGGAAATTTTGGGTATTCGCCTACCTTAAGTAGTTTAGCACAGTTTTTTAGATTAATAACAAAAATTAGGTTAGATATAAATTAATTTATTTAGATAATTCACGTTTTTAAACATTATTATTTAAAAATATTGAAAACAGAAGAAATTCATTTCTTTTGTTCGTTTCTTTTTAAACATTATTATTTTTTTTATTAAAAATTAAAATTATGAAAATTTAAATATTTTTTAAAAAGAATTAAATATCATAAACATTATAAACATAAAAAATTACTTTTAAAGTTAATTACCAGCACCAAACGTTTTTAGTGTTTTGCGTCGCTGCACCATTTTAATAATTTATTTACATCATGAAATACTCACTAATTCATATTTTGAACTATTTAACATACTAGGGGAGAGTGTTGTACCTTGGGACAATTTTTACATTTTAATTTTTTCTTCGATAATTATAGTCAAAATAAAAATTTAAAAGCAGCATTTCAACACACCAATATATTCCTCTATGATATATTTTTTTTTAAATTCTGGCAGCTTGAAATTAAAAAATTGCCACCCATTTAAAGTAGAGAGGATAAAGTGTCCCAAGGTACAATATGATGTTGTACCTTGGGACATACTTTATAATTCAGTCAATAGTCATACACTTGAACTAATTTGTGTCAGGAAACAAACTTTATTGTTTTTTCAATTAAATACACAAATAAAACTTCATAATTCAAGAATAATTTAAATTATACAGCAAAATTGCAAGTCCAAATTATTTAACATTATATGATGATACAATATGCTTTACTGTCCCAAGGTACAACACACTACATGGTTTAAATAAAAGCAAGATAGTGGCCAATCTAAATGCATTATCATTATTTTCTCATAACCAAAATATTTTAAAATCTTCTCCTTTATGAAGAAAATAAAATGCAGTTGACTTTTTGTAAAATTACAAAGGTAAAAAATTATATTAGAATGAGAAAAATATTTAATTTGGGGTAATGAAATATTATTTTTTGTCACCAATTCATCAATTCAATGATGCTAGTGTTAAATTTTATTTTGATGATGTCTGTTGGTTAAGGCTACTATTAGAAATAAACAATGTATGAATATTGAAAATAGATTCTTAGAAATTGTCAGTGTCCCAAAGCGTCCCAAGGTACAACACTCTCCCCTATATTTCGACATGAAAACACATCCTTTTAATTGGCGAACGCAAATTGTGATTCAGGTTTCTTAAAATCATTGGATTTTATATATAATTAACTTATTGTCCGTTCTTATGTACGACTTTGACAATAAACAAAAAAAAAACAGACTTTCCTTTTTACTACATTTGTGCTTCACTTTAATGCAATATATACATAAAGTAGGGTTCATTACATAATTTAATCCATAAACTCAGCAGGTGGTCAAACTACTGTGATTTTGACAGTCTCAAATGAAGATCCGTACTCTGCAGAGCTTTCTGACTGTGGATCAGAATGGTCCTGGTCTCCCTCAGAACTAGCACGACGAAGACTGTCTTGTCGACGAAGTAAGCTGAAAAAATAGTATGCTGGTATTTAAATTCTTCTTGTGGCTAGCAAAGGAATATATCGTAATTTCGTAAATCCGGGTTTAACATAGGATTGAGAAATTTTTGATTTAACTGCATAGTTATTGTCTTGACCTTGGGAAAAACTTAAAATGTCAAACTAACGCTATTTTAAAAGATAATTAGAATATTTTTTTAACAATGTTTAAATTTAAACAAATTACTAACATCTTGTAAGACACATAATTTGATAGCTACAATTTATTTATCTTTTTAGAAAGCTTGAAAATGTAAAGGAAAAAAATATATTTTTAACTATCTAAATATCATCTATTGAAACTGTTATTTTTAAGTTAATAATTGTGTTGTTAGAAATTGTGTGTTTGTTTTTAAATAGGTCTTTTATTTTCGATTTTCTCATATGAAATCTAGGAGGATATAGATCCTCTTAGTATGGAATATTGGTCAATAAAACTATCGCAATGTGGTCGAAATTCTGAAATAAAGATTTTGTGTTTACTATTCATTTTGAAAGTCGTTGATTCCGAAAAAGTGGTTTTTGAACATTGGTCTACCTATGTGTATCTCAAACCATTCTACAGCTAGAAAAAAAATATCTGCAGACTTGGTACACGAATTTTTAGCGCCTGTCGAATGTCATAATAAGACTTTCGAAAACACCGTATAGGCTCAAGGGGTAGCTGAAATATAACGTTTTGGGCTTTAAATACAATGGAAACGAAATAGATACATTTTTCAAAGAAATTTGATGTACGAAATCAAGATTTTGGTGCTCGAATTTTCAGTACATGTAAGAGGTCAAATAAGGTTTGCGAGAAACAAATGTTATGTTTGCCCTAAAACTGCTTGTTAAAAATGTATTAACATAATTTCACATACCTTAATAGGGCATCTAATTACTTTAAATGGATTAAATTATTGAGCTTAGTGTTACACACCCATAGTTTCAGTGCATGAAATATCTTAAATATTTGTCTTTTTTGGAAGTTATTCCAACATTTTCCATTCGTATTTTTTGTTAGTTTATTTACAACAAATCCCAAAATAACCACAAAAATCCTTTATATTTAGTTGGAATGCATTATTTATATTTTACATAAAAGTCAAAACTTCTTAAAAGCCATCTCTATTTGCCCCATAAGTCATAACTTTTTCAAGAAGTTTTCTACTAATAGAATTCATTTCTTTACATATGGTATACGTTTCTTCAGAAAAATAGTTTACAAACACTCCCATATATTGTAATAAATCAGATTTTTAGAAGCATAAGATTGGGTTTAAAGTTTGTAAAACGTATTTTATAGAATACTTAAAAACAATAAAACTTTTTTTTATTTCAAATTTTGATATGCTTAGCGTAAGTAAAAGTATGAAGAAAAATATGCATTTAAGCTAACTAAGTCTAAAATTTCCTAATTTGATAGTTCTATTTTTGCCTTTTACTCTATTATATGTTAGTATATAAGATTGCTAAGTAAAATAAAGTTTATATTTTAACTTTTAAATTTAAACGCAAATGTATCGGTTTAGTATTTTGCTTATAATGAAGATACTGATTATAACATATAAAATATTTAGGCTTACCTTATTTAAAATAGTATGAAATTATTAATTTTCCCAGGAGGTAAATAAACGGAGAACTAAGTTTAAGTTTAATTAAGTTTTGGAACTAAATTTTCTACTCACCTAAGTATGGGAGACTGCTGTTGCGGACCTCTATTTTTTAATATTCCATTTTTCGTTTCTTTCCTGCAAAATGTATTTTTACGGGAAGAATATTACAATATATCGATTAAAAATGCTTTTGAATATTTTCTGTATTTTTAAAAAATTGCATTAAAAACTATAATGCATTCAGAATTCAACTTATTAAACACTTAAAAAATTAGAAAGCTTTATTGTAAAAAACTACTCATCTTAGTATGTTATCAAATTTTTAATGGCAAATATATAGTTTCATAATGAATGTTTATTTCTCAGACTAAAAGTAGTAGATAAACAAATATAGCTAAAGCTGTCATGAAAAAATGTAGCTGAAAAAAAAATATATTGTTCACTTTTATTCGACATTTGATGCTGACAGTACAACTGATACATTAAAGTCTGGGATATGCAATTAAAATTTAAACTCAACCGGTGGGGATTGGCTGAGATCAGAATTATTAATTCAAAAAGCATCGCAGAAGGATATTTTACCATATATAGTTCGTCATTTAATGTCAACACATTAATTTAACTATGAGTTAATAATTTTCTAGTAGCATATTAATTATTTCATATTTGAACTGAAAAAAAAAACCTTCAATATTCTACAATATTGGATAATAAAGTACCATATTTTTCAATTGTAAAAACATAGTTTTACACAGGCGTTGTTGACCAAATGACCTGTCCAGTGGTGGGAATTGAATTAACTATTGATCATTATAAAATCTGTTCTAAACCATAAATACATTATTATTTCCAATAACATTTTAAATGGCATTAAGACAAAACCATACTATCATCTTTCTTTAGACTATAAATAGATAAGCGAAAAAACCGAACTTGTTAACTAGCAAGTTTAAACTTTAAAAAACTAAACATAAAAAAAGGTTGGGTCCACACAAAGATTCTTACATACCTATTTTTAAGTAAAATTTTAAAATGAGGAATCGTGGTGGGGAATTCTTCCGTGGACTTAAGAGGGAGTAGGAGCGCTGGAAACTCAATTGCCTCAATTTTAATTCAATGGGAAAAAACTATTTTCTCTGCCACATTTCTCTGGCTGTATAGAATATTTTTGCAAGCTGTTTTTTTAAACAATAAATGTAGATAACTTACAAGTCAGTATAATTTAACTTTTTAAAATTACTTTGAATATTCTTTTATAAAATTATTTATTCAAAATTTAAAAAAAATTCAAATTGACACAATTTTTGACATAATTTTGAAATTTACTAATTTCAAAAAGTGTCAAAACCTGTAAGTCAGCTACATTTATCACATAAAATACAGTTTGCAAAAATGTTCAATACAACCGGAGAAATATGTCAGAGAAAATATTTTTTTTCTCTTTTGGATCAACACATATATACTTTTTTTGCTTTGGAGATCCGCGGTTCAGCGCGCCTATTCCCCCTTAACACGGATTTTGTTTCATTTAAGAATTCAATCAAATTCTCACCTTGGTGGTCCCATTCGGAAACAGTCCCCCCACGTCCTGTGTCTCCCGAACTGTTCCCCGTCCTGGAGAGTGTGCAGCGTTTTCTGGTGGATTGTCTCGGGCAAGAGTAAGGCAACTAGAGCACCTGCGATTTGGAGCGAGCCCAGGGTCAACAGGGGGACCCCCGGGGATTTTCGACCCTAAAGTAGAGCAAGGTACGCATTTCAGATGTGTATGTAATAATTGGTTTGCTGATATACATATATTTTCAGGCTTCTGTGCTTGCTCAGAGAGCCTTTTATAAACCTTCGTCAAGTAAGACAGTCACTACACACGCACTCACACTCACATATACGTGATAGATGCTGCCATCTATCACGCGCTACCTCCACAATTTAGACATGTCCCTAAAGGGGAGGGAAATAGTCTCCAGGAACCTGTACCCATGAGAAACTGCGCAATGACCGCCCACAGGACTTTCGGACCCAACAGATTTAACGAGCACGTACTCCGCATATGACAATGACAAATGACAGTGATTGCGCCCTCTAGAAGGGAAGGGCGAAGGCTAACGTACTCCGCATATTGTATGGAGCTCGTAATTTATCAAATTGATATTTTCCACTTTATTATTATTTTGTTAACTTTATATCATTTCTATACATCATGTTTTGATAGCTAAAATTGCATTTATTTCAATCATAAATTACAATGTTGTTGTTTTTTAAATAAGCAAACCTATAAATATGATCAACAGTTTTCTGCATATATGCTCATTTTTCATGCAATAATAATGCATATGTTGCAGTTATCTAAATTTATAGAAAACAAGATAATACCAAGAATACCAAAAGATTTTGTATTTTCTTAAGTATTGATCAACATGTTGATGCTTTGACAATATATTATGACAAATATTTAGTTGAATTTTGAAAATACCGTGAGGCTAATTTTTTTTTCGATTCAATGATTGCTATGACATTTTTTCACGGATCTAGTATACCTACATTTAGGTAATCAATGTTAAATAAAATGGCATACTTAAACTTCAAGAATGTTAGGAAATTTGAGTTAAGGCAAAAGTTATAAAATGTCTTTTATTATTTTAAACAGCGCCATGTTAAACATGATTCGCTCAAAATAATAAATATCTAACATAAGAATTTATTACAAATAATATAGGATCCATTCTTAAGCCCTACGGCACCATATATTGTTATTATTAAATTAGGATTCCTCTATTGTTATGGATTGAATTGGCCAGTAACGATGTTAAACTGTGTTTGTCCAGTGTACTTTTGGGAACTGGTCCAAATATCAACAATGGGATTGTATCAACAGTCGTGGCTAATTTTTCATATAATTCTTGAAGGGGTTAAATAATATTCATAATTCATCATTAAATAATACCAATAATTAAATGAGATGTATTGATATTATATTATTCGTTTATTTAAATAAGTTTATATTTTATTTAGCACTGTTTATTTATAATTACTACTTAAATTCCTAATTTAACTAGATGAAACGTAGTATGGATGTAAGGTTATGATATCAAATATCAGTTAGGATATCGTTTACATATTTATAAGAATACTATTATTAACTTAAAATTTAATAATAAATTAGTTTATGTGTACCAGAAACCTTCACTTAGAAGTCCTTCCACTCATATGAATAAAAAGCGCTAAACATTGAGTTTTCTATTATACTTTCAAACGTCACAATTTGACATTTATTATCGAACATCACGTGACTATTTATTATCGAACATCATGACTATTTATTATCGAAAAATCAATACTTTTTTTAATTGTTTGCTAAATTTATTTGTATTTGAAAAAATAAATATTTAATATTGTTCACTTTTAAAAAAAAAGTAGAGTGTTTCATATCATCATGCAAAATTAAAACTATTACCATTAAAACATAGCTAAACGAATTGATTTTTAAGCATCACTTAAAAAAAAGACAATTAAAAAAACCACACCAAAAGGAATAGTTTGTATTAAAACGAAATTATTCATTGGTAAATACTTAAGTATAAATGAAAAAATACGTCTGTTTTCTTAAATAAAGAAAACAACCATGCTCTATTTCTAAGCAAATAATGCAAACAATGAAAGAATTTATTTGTTTCATGGTATTTTGATGTCGTTACAAACTGCTTATTTGTATCACAAATAATAATTTTCATGAAATTTTATTTAATATAAACTAGTAGCAATTGTAGTGTACTTCTAGTGCGATTGATGTGTTCGAATTCGAGTTTTTAGTAACTTCTATTTTCGCAACGTTCAATTTATTTGTCGTATCACACTTGTATGTAGCATTTGTAGTTTGAGTTATGAAAGCGGGTGATAGAAAAACAGACGGACGGACAGGGCCTCTATGAAAGCTTCCATTTTCTTCATTATACACTTTCACCAAATGTTTTACTTAAATTCCTATATTGGTAATACTGATAAAATTGCGTCAGTGTTATTTGAAACACTATGTGGTTTTAAAGCAAAAATATCCCTTCTGTTCGCAAAATATTACTTTTAAACGTCATGAAATTTAAAAAAAGCAACAAAAAAGTTATATTTAATTAAATACATTGGAGTTTTTAATATAAACAAAATTTAAAATAATAATATAATGTTTTTACTCTTAAACTAAATTATTTAGTAAATAATTTAGTAATCTAGTAGATTTAACTTACATTTTTCTAAATTTTTATGGCAGAATGTTATGATTTTTAATTGTTTTTTTCTTAATTAAAAAAAACTAGTCACTGAAGCTTCTAATAAACTGTAAAATAAAAATTTAATCGAATTGTATTTTCCAAATAAAATAAAAAAAATACAAATTTGCCGGAATCAGAATAGCTAAAATTTATTTAAATGACTTTATGTTTTTTAAAAACTGTTATAAAAAAATATGAAATGCAAAAATATTTTTTAAACATTATCATTTCTTAAATAAGCGAGGCATTTATTGGAAAATTCTTTCTCATAGCTTTTCGAATGCAAATGGTTTCTAGCGAGTCGAACAATTAAACGAATAGAAAATTCAATATTCCGATTATTTCCTCATTTCTTTGTGACTTTTTAATAAAAAATTGAGAACATCTGCTTTAGGCCCTTCCATAGCAACCATCCTCAGAAAGAATTCTAATCAGTAGGATTCATACAAGAAAAAAAATGAGGAAAAAAACTACCATGTTAAATTAATATTGCGTATCAGGGAATTCCTCAGCGCTGACAAAAAAATTATTTTTTCTTCAATGTCTTAGTTGGTTTGACAAACTTTAAATGAATTCTTCAGTACTGTTAAAGTGTTATTTTTTATTTCTAGCAATGCGAAATGAAATATAACTAATTAAACTATGACAGCATAGTTTTTCCTAAAATGTAAGAAAAAAAACTCATATCGGTAGTTAAATATCGAATATATTTTGATTGTTATTACTGTAGAGCATTAAAATGTAAAAAATTTTGAAAGTTATGGCGCGTCTTCAATAAAGCAAATACATTTTATTTGGTGATACAATATTACAACTAGATATCCATGATTTTTTTTAAGTGATGCATTTGCAAATTCAAATACTTTTTTTAGACGCTACTAATATTGAAGGTTATTTTTTTGTATTAAATCGATAAAGATTAATAGTTTAGTGATACACAAGTAAAAAATTTAAACATTATTCATTTCGATTAACATTTCTGAATTTTGAACTGCGGCGTTCTTGTGAGATAATGAGCGATATGTGAGTAAAGTTATTAAAATTAATATCGTATTACGTTATTTTTAATGTAATTGTAATTGAACATTTTAATGAATTATGGTACATATATTCATAGTTGTGAAGTTTGTCGAGGCATTAGATTGTACATTTGTAAAAAAAATATCGCAAAATGACGTCATTCAGACCATAAGATTTAAATCAAAATATTCACATATGTTTTGTATGCATTGACATAGGGAGCAGTTTTTATTCAACATATATTTAGATACCCTTGAACCTACAAAGTAATAATCAATGAAGCTGCAAGACAATGAGATGCATGGTGGTTTATAATTTTATTTCATTGACTGAGGAAGCAGTTTTTATCAAACAAGCAGTAACAGTCCTCCTTTGAACTTATAAGAAATAATTTGTTTGCATAAATACATAAATTTTGTTATAAAACTATTCTATGGTTCTTAAGATGCAACATATCACTATGGTGATACATATATCGCTGTATTGCAAAATAGGAATAAAAATGAGATTTTTTATTTCAAATATATTTGATTTTTTTTAGTGTTCGCCTAATTAACATATATCGCATTTAAGAAAATATTAGAGCAATGAATGTAAAAACTCTTTCTGTTTACTTCTAAAAAAATAAAATTCGTATTTGCAAACTAATATGATTCAAAATCATAAAATTGCCTTGCTGATATTTATCAAAATTATTATTTTATAATTCTATTATCACTGAAAATTAGTCCATTATCAGACCAATATTACAGCAAATCATATCATTTTTAAGCTAACGTTACAACAAATTATTGCATTGTCCATATTACACAACAGAAGTCGGTTGTCAGTTAATACTTTGTCTACCGATAAATATTACAAGAGTCTCTGCAATAAAAAAATCATAAAGCGTTTCCGCTTTTATCTTTTTGAACTGACTTAGGAAAAAGTCCTCAACTTTTTATGGGTAATTAAGGTTATCACGATTTTTTTCTTTTGTGAATACGTTAAAAATGTCTAGAGGGGAACTACACCTTCATTCGAGGGCAAAAATGAGTTGAAGGTAAACACACTAGTGCGTAAGAAGTCGGTTCTCATTTAAATAATTAGTTTTTATTAAAAATTAACATGAGGCAATAAGATAATTAAATAATTCTTTAAGATTTTTTTAAGTTTTCAAGCATTTAATGAGTTAATCCCTGTGTAAATAAAGCGGGAGTATTTGCTTTGTTCTATAATTTATTCGAATACGTTTTACTTGGTTCTACGCTTGTTTCGAAGAAGAAGAAGAAGTTTTCTTAAAAATACAAGGTTATGTTTAAAAGAAGTAATTTCATGCAGTTTTTTAAAGTGAAATTGGTTCGCACCAGGTAAAAAACATTTTTATGGTAAAAAATAACTTCACATTATGTTCGAAATAAATATTTGAAGAACCATAATTGAATATATTCGAAAAACATATGCTAGTGGAGAACAATAAAGTGCTACGGGTAATGTCTTATAATTTTACTAATTTGTTTAAGTGTAAGATATTCAAAGGACAAGAAAATAGATGCAAATAATTTAGTTTATTTTTTTAATAATATCTATGACATTACTATGAGATAATTTTTAATAATATCTATTGAGAAAGTGTGCTACTCCACAATTACTTAAAAAACTAAAAAATTTATCTATCTTAAAAAACAAAAAGAAACATTTATAATAAGTTTCTACATGCTAAAAATTGACAATATTCTGGTTGTGGTTTTCATTAAATTGTAGGAAAAATATAAGTTAGATTGGCTTTCAATTAAAATATTTTTATCACTTATAAAAAAAATGGTTTTAAACTACCGCATACATAGCTATATTGGATTAAAAACAACTAAAGGAGATGACTCGCGCTGAATTTTAACTGTCATAATACGTAAAAATAAATTAGACCATTGTTTTTAACTCTCAGAAGCTACAACCAATAGAAATGTATACAAACATTAATAATTTTTCAGCATTATAATTTTTAATCTAGTTTTTTTTAATTTGAAGATTTTAGAAAAATTATAATCGAGCTTTTAGAACGGTGGGTACTTACGCCCGTCTGTTTGTACTACCTTTAAAATTTCTACTAGCTAATTTTAGGATATAAATATAATATTTGAAGTAAGGGAACAATTAATTATTTACTAGTTGTCTATTCATCGTCCGGAAAGATCTATGCCTATCTTCCTGTCCACTTTTTTTTAATCTTAGTTTTTAGCGAACAGATTTTATTTTTATTTGTTTGAAAAGAGACATAACATGTATAGATCTTCAAATTTATTTTATTTGACATACATGTTTTTAGATATATTTTTGGACCATCCGTTTGTCTGTCCATACATTAAGAATGAGCATGAGAGAAGAATGGTCCAAAATAATACACTGAAAAAAAATTCTAGTCCAACTACCAGAATACGGTATATCTAACCGTATCTTCTGGCTCATATGGAACACCAAAAAATGTGGTTTATCTACACTCTTAAAACAAAAGAGTGAAATCCCCTCCAGTTGGAGAAGTGCATTTTCGACACCGTAAAGGCATGCATATTAGCTCAGACTGAGTTAAAATCAC